>VDFB02110461.1:0-26402 GCA_007258455.2 Sequoia sempervirens
GTAGTTAAAGACCTAGAGGAATGGGAGCTTTGTGAGGAAATTTTTTTGAAACAAAAGGCTCGTGTTGACTGGCATCAGGAAGGGGATAGGAATACTTCCTTCTTTCATAACTCAGTGAAGGCTCAAAGACAGGGTAACATTATTTCTTCTCTTCGCTCTCCTGAGGGATCTATTCTTTCTTCCTCTTTGGAGATTTCTAGGGAGGTGGTACACTTTTTCTCTGATCTCTTTTCTAAAGATACCCCGCCTGTGGCTTGTATTCCTCCTCTGGTGACTATGGATATGAATACCTCTCTTCTAAGCTTATTTCTTTGAAGGAGTTGGAGGATGTGGTGTTTCAATTGAAAAAAGGGAAGGCAACTGGTCCTGATGGGTTCCTGACGGAGTTCTTTCAGGAATTTTAGGAAGTGATCAACTTTGATCTATTGGAGGTTGTGCAGGAGTATTTAAGGAATAAGTAAATGTTGAGGGCCATGAATTCCACATTTATTACTCTTATCCCAAAATGCAAGGGTGCAAATTCTCTGGATCTTTTTTGACCAATTGCTTTGTATAATGTGGTGTATAAAACCATTACAAAGCTAATTGTTGAGCGTATGAAACCATGGTTGGATTATTTGATCTTGGATGAACAAGGGGGCTTTGTTGCAAGTAGATAAATTTTGGATGGAGTAGTTATTGTGGTTGAGACTATTCATTCCATGGCCTCTTCGAGGGAAAAGGCTATGTTTATAAAGTTGGACATGGCTAAGGCTTATGATAGAGTTAAATGGGGTTTTTTGATTAAAATTCTAGGAGCCTTTGGGTTCAGTAGTGAGTGGATTGAGTGGGTCATGAGTTGTGTGTCAACGTCCTCCTTTTTTGTTCTCATAAATGGGGATTCCTCTGATCTATTTGGTGCTTCTAGAGGTCTTTGGCAGGGGGACCCCTTATCCCCACCCCTTATCCCCATATTTGTTCATCTTGATGGTTGAAGGCTTGGGGAGGTTAATTAAGCCCCGGGTTGTGGATAGGCTCATTCAAGGATGGAAATGGAGCAACTCTCTCCCTCCTCAAACCCATCTTTATTTTGTGGAAGATTCGACTTTGTTGGGTGCTGCTAAGGTGACTGAAGCGGTTGCTTTTCAACATACTCTGGATTGTTACTTAGCTACCTCAGTTCAAAGCATTAATGAAAGTAAGTCTTGCATTTATTTCTTTAATACCCCCTGGCTTATCCAGTAGCGTATTGCCAGGATCTTAAGGCTTCAGGTGGGGAAGCTTCCCTTTATCTATCTTGGTATCCCCTTGGATGTGCGCCAGCCTCCCAGGCATTTTTTGCAAGATGTGATTGATAAATTTTGAGGGTTGGTTTGTCATTGGACCTATAGATGGCTATCTACGACTAGTAGAGTTACTATGTTGAAGTTTGTGGTACAGGCCCTACCTATAAACAGGTGCTTTGTGATGACTACTCCCTCAAGCTTCATCAATGACTTTGAGAGGCTCTGTAGGAAATTTATTTGGTCGGGTACTCTTCTTTCGAGGAAGTGGAGCTGTTTGTCGGCCAAAATAGGATGGTGGTTTGGGACTGTGCAGTGCAGATTGGAATGGGAAAGCTTTGGTTGCTAAGTTATACTAGAGATGGTGTTCACACCAGCATCAAGCTTGGGATAGGATCCTTACCTTCAAGTATCTTGGGGAGGTGGATGGAATTGAGGTTCCTCGATTTAGTCTTTTGGGGAAAGGTTCTATGATCTGGGATACACTCAAGAGGGGAGCCACACTAGTTAAACAAGGCATGTTTTGGATCTGCAACAGAGGTTCTGATGCTCTTTTTCGGCATGACTCTTGGGATGGTTTCCCGCCTATCCTCTCCTCGCATCCTCACCTAGGGGATTTATGTAGGATTTTTGTTCAAGCTGGTTGGAGCCAAGTGATGGATTTCAAAGCCCCTCAGGCTTTGGGGCAGACTATTGTTTACCAATGGAAGGATATGCAGGAGTGGCCCCTGGGTGGATCTTTGGAGGATAAGAGGGAGTTGTTCTCCATTTTGGCTGATAGAGTCTGTTGTTCTCTTCTGGAGTGAGATGTGTTGGCTTGGGGTCCGGATCCTAAAGGGAAATACACTGTTGCTTCAAGGTATCGTGTTTTAGACAAACATGCCTTAGGCAGTGCTGAGGTTCCTTGGTGGAAAATCATTTGGAATAAATTATCTTGGACAAAATGAAACTTCTTTTCTTGGCTGGTGGTGTATGGCAGGTGCTTGACTTGGGATAACCTTTGTAAGTAGGGCTTCCAAGGTCCCTCATTATGTTTCCTATGTCTAAAAGATGTTGAGACTGTTTCTCATCTTTTCTTCCAGTGCCCCTTTGCTAGGACTATTTGGAATTTTTGGTGGGGGTCCTAGAATATGCAATGCAAGCATCCTTCTTCTCTTGATGAGTTTTGGCGGAACATTGGACCCATTCTAGTGAAGACTTCATTTTTGCACATAGTGTGGCCTATTGGTCCTAGTTTGATTATTTGGCATATTTGGTTGGAGGACAATCGTAGGATCTTTTTGGATAAGAAGTTGTTGGTGGGTCAAGTTTGGGCTCGCATTCTTGGGGCTTTGCAGGAGACTTTGTATGCTAAATGTGATATGTTAGTCCTGGTGGATCTTGGAGATACTAGAGTGATTCATAATCTGGGGATTTCTGTTGGTGGTACTAGAAGGCCCAAGATTGGGCAGAGTAGGTGTTCTAGAGGGAAGGTCTTTAGGGGAGGGCATTAGATGCTTCCTCCCACCAGATTCTTGAAAATCAACATTGATGGATCTGCAAGGGGTAATCTTGGGCATGTTGGCATTGGTGGGGTGGGTAGAGATAGCTCCAAGGTGGTTGTGTTCTTCTTTCCCGAGTATAAGGGGCAACACTCTAATAACCTTATGGAGGCCTTGGCAATTATTTTGGATTTGAAGAGGGCTTATGCCCTCATCTGGAAAAGGATTATCTATGAATCAAATTCTCAGGTGGTGATAGACTTGATAAATAGATGTTAGTTTGATGATGTTAGTTGGTAGCTTGCGGTGGAGGCTAAGCAAATCACCAGTCTTGGAGATTTACTAGATTTTATCACCTTTTCTCATATCCCTAGGGAATGGAATAAGGTGGTTTATCAGTTGGCCAAATGGGCTTCTGAGAAGAATGGGACTTGGTTGGTGGATGATTGGGACAATTTACCAGGGGATCTTGCCCAAGATTTAGAGGGTTGAATTACAGAGGATATGAGATGTAGCATGAATGCTTCTTGATTTCTTGTTTTTTGTCTCTTGGCTCTTTTGGGTTTCTTCCTGCTTTATGCTTTGTACTGCTCTAGTTGATTAATAAAGTTTTTACCCTCTTTTTTAAAAAAAAAATATATTTTTTAATTATATTTGAAGATATAACAAATAAATAAAATGAAGAATGTCTTTGTTTTACTTGTGTAAAGGAAAAATAGTATAAGTGATTGATTTTATAGAGGAGAAAAACAACCTTTGAAGAGCTCAAAAAATTCCTTGAGAAATGTGATAAAATTTTAACCTTATTTTTTATTATGATCTTTAGAAAAAAAATGCTTCTAAATTTATTTATTTATATTATAATATTATTATCTAATATATTAAACTATATATTATATGTTATATATGTTACATATTATATAATGTATATTATAATATTATAATATAATGTGAAATTAATATATTGCATGTTGATTTAATATATTAATATAATATAAAACATAATATAATACATTAAAAATATGTTAAATTATATATTGTATGTTCTATATATTAATTTGTTATTATATTATTTTTCATATCTTAGATAATAATTTTAATTATATTTTAAGATATAACAAGTAAATAAAATGAACAATATCTTTGTTTTACTTGCGTAAAGGAAAGATAGAATAACAAGTGATTAATTTGCTAGAGGAGGAAAACAACCTTTGAAGACTTCAAAAAATTCACCAACTCCGCAGCTTCACGCCAAGGTAACATAAAAGTAAACTAAATTGAATAGGTTTTTGTACCAATTGCATGTTTCAAATTGCTTTGTTTGTTGAAATCCTAGGTTGCATCTGGAATCTCAGGTGGCGGAGCTCAAATCGCAACTGCAAACGCAATAAAAGCAAGAAAAAGAAGATGTGGTTGGAGACCACATGCAACCTTTCCATGGCGCACGTCTATTGAATCTCTATTCAACAGATATGATCAGAGTAAATTGTTCGATTGAGACAACTTGTAATACTAGCACTTGCACCTATAGGAGGTTCAAGGAAACGCCGATAGGAAATTAAAGAAAAATTATAAATGAATTGCACAAACACATAAAATAACACAATGCAATCTTTTTGAATAATTTGTATCGAGTTTGCAATAGTCAAAGTTACATAAGAACATCTATTTGTCTTTTTTGAAACTCGTATTTTCTAATGGAGACACAATGTTGAGTAGAGTGCTTATTAATTCTTAAACATTGTTAATTTTAGCCACACGTAGTTTTTTTTTCTTATTGCTAATATTAAATATTTACATTTATATTTACAAATCTATAGCAAAGTAGATTAACAAGACTTTAAAAAAACATCATTTACTTAAAGAAAAGATTTATTAATTCTTTAACATTGTTAATTTTAAGCTCACTTAATTTTTTTGCTAATTTTAAATTTTTACGTTGATAATAAAAAAAAGCTATAAAAATAATGGATGAAGAAGCTATTTTTTAGAGATTTGATTACAAGTAAAATAAAATAAAGCTTAACTTAAATATTGTAAAAAGTGAATACAATAAAATAACACATAGAAACAACAAATAAATACAACATATTTAATTTAAGTAACAATATTGTCTTAATAAAATATAATAAGTAATAATAAAAGTTTCAATTTTAAGTGATGAATTTGTTTGAAATGACATTTGACTAATAGATGGAATATCAAACAATTTGTATAAATTAAATTAATTTATATACCAAACCAAACAAAGTAAATAAATATAACAATACCAAAAGAGATTCAAGTTGAAATCAGTTAATTAATTTATAAAAAAATGGAAATCATAAAAGATAGAAAACAAATATATAATTTAAAAATTTTGAAATCAAAACTTTTTTCAATATCATTTAAAATAATCCACTATTCTTTAATATTTTCACCTAGAAGCAGCATACAACATTTTTGTTGTTGCCATCTAAATATAAATCATGCTTCATATTATTATTAATCAAATAGATAATAGAATCAATGAATTGTTAATGTACTTATTCTTCAAAATCTAAACTTCTTTTAATTTATTTATAATATTCGAAGAAATACAACTAATCCTGTAATATTAGTTGAAGAAATTCAACTAATCCTCCTATAGTGCAGAACTTACAACAATGTTTAGGTCATAGAGGCCGACAAAGGGGAGTCTTATATTTGATCACAGAAGCTGACAAACGGTGTTCTCATAATACAATGAAAAGCACTACACTAATTTTACTGGCTGGCGTAATAAAATAACAGAAATACTGTTCAAAGATATACAGTGTAATAGTAATGAGAGCACTTTGTTTATATCATAGTAATAACTGCAATTAGAATTATAACCTTTTGGGTGTGTGGGAAAATTAAAAAGACAAAAACAAGATCATCATATCGAAGAAAGTAGTTAAAGTTTGCTTTGATACATAGAAAATATAGTACATAAGGTGGACTACTAAGGTTTCAGTCTGGTCATTATGTTGAAAATAATGCAGCTTGAAAAACAAAAAGGTGTACTTTCTAAATCTCATTCTTAAATCAATGTCTTAATACCTTTTTTTTTAATAAAAGAAATGGCTTTATTTAATCAGAGGAACATGTTACAAAAAATACAGCATACGTTTGACAAAAGAGACAAAAAAAACTAGACTAAGGATGGTCCAGCAGAGCTAGTGGCGTGCTCAGGGACCATCAGGTTTGGCAGCTCCTCAGATTTGAAAATGTCTTTATGCAGGTTGAAAGGGAATGTAACTGTATGCCTCCATTGGCCTTTTTGTTAGTAAGAGAGTCCAATTTTTTGGGAATATGTTGCTAGCTAATCTGGTCAAATTTTGAAGAATCTTAGAAATCAGATTAAGTTTTCATTTTAGACAGAACATCGACTTTTGTCATAGGAGCAAGCTTATGTTTACAAAATTTTAGCATGAGAAAGAAGCCTTAACGGAAAGAAAAATGGCAGAGAGGATGGAAGCCTTCCTGTATCCATGCTACTGACCTACAATGCAGTAACTAACTTTTCTTTTCTTAGATGCAATTAGTTAAGCCTTCATGGGTGTTAACCAAATTTGTTTGCATACAAATTCTCAGCAACCATGCAATGTAAAACAACACTTCAAGAAGATGAGAATTTCAACGACTAGACTCCAAAATGCTTCTCAGTATAATTTTTAGAGACATTCACAAATCATCTTTTTAGCTACCTCAAACTCAAATTCAAACATCCAGACAAGAAAAGTGGCACATTTCTTCAAACAGAAAACATTACAATTTTAAGTTTATTCATAAACAAATCTAGCAATAATTTTGTATGCCAATGAAAAAAAATGAGTAGAACTTGTAGGGAAAATATTACGAAACCCTACCAAAGGAGATTTTCTTTTAAAATGAAACGAACCATAAACGCACTCCTTACAACTGCTGCTTCAATCCATTCACAACATCCATGTTAAATGAAATGAAATGAAGATAGAATACAATTTGAATACGAAAATACAAAGAAAGACACAATTTTATGGACTATGTTAAAATTTCAATGGGAATGCAAAACAACAAAAAGATGAAACCTGTGTGTTTGGTAAGGCGCGAGTACACACAAGCTCTTCTTGTCTCTTCCAAAGCAGGAACGAAAATCTAAGGTGGATGGACTAATAAACTAAGCTTCACCATTGACCATGTTTATGGAGATAATAGGCGGTGTTCATAGGCGATGGGAATAACAAAAGGCATGCAAATATCCAACTCCATGAATATCCCTACAACTATTGCGTCTTAAATGGATTTGAAGCTAAATATCCTTACAACCGCTGCGTCAGTAAGCTCAAGCGTGTGAACCCCAAGTTGGGATGCTGCAATCAAATCAGAATAAATACTGGTGTGCTCTGATGAACCATTATCAGTCTCCCTGCAGCCACTGGCTCAATGTACTCACAATAGACAAAAAGTAGATGAGATTAGACGTGCATGGGTGGTTGCTAGCAGAAATGAACTTTCAGGGATGACGCAAGAATGTTTGAACTGATATTAGCAAAACCAGACCGTTTGACAGTAGACCTGCCCTATTTCCAGGCGTGAGACAGGTATTCCGGCTTATTGTGGACTGGCAAGTCCACAATAAAAGCCTATCGGCTAACTAGAAATGTGTTGTGTTAAGGGGGAAAATTGTGTTTCTGTTACAAGTTCTCTTAGGTTCTTCAAAGATTCAGCCCCTGTTAATTGAATGGATTTTAGATATTATGTGTATGTTTTTACCAATGTTCTTAGTGATACAGAGTTCTGAAAATCCATTTCTCACCCCTAAACTACTTGCTGCACTCTCTAACCTACTATATGCCTGCAAACATTGCCAGTTGCTTTTCATTTCTCATAACAAAGGTATTTATGATATTTTAGATTTGAATATGATAAGGTATTTATTGTTCTAGTTACTATATCTAATAATTGCTATGTTTAGGAAAACAAATTAACAAATGATTTCACAGAAAAACAGGTAAAACTATAAAGTAGGGAAGAAAGTTTAAAAGATGCATTGAACAAAGAGCCAAAATTGGCATCTAATTTCAATTCTATGGATGGAATATGCTGCATAACACTAGATAACAAGGATATGTAAATGAAAGTTGTTTCATGCTAGAGATTTCCTTGGAAAGCTGGTGGAAGGCATTTCATAATCTTTTTCATCTGCTCTTTAGAAACAATATACAAATTTTAACTCAACTATATTTCAGGAAATCTAATCTGTGTGGTAACATTGCTCAGCACTGAAGATAAAAGGAGGCAGTCTAGGTATTGACCTAAAATGTTAACTGCTTCTATCTGCAACCTCCCTCTAAATGACATTAATTGTTGCTATTTTGTTTCTTAAGTAATCAGTAATGACAGTAGAGGTCATTTTGCATTGCTTCTTGAACTAAAATTAAGATATTATATAAGAAATTCAGATAAAGGATGAATAACATATCACTAATATTTATAAACAAGCTGGGCAATGATCAAAGGTGGTGCATTTATTTCAAGTGAAATTTTAATGGAAAATGCAATTGGTAGAAGGTATACGCCCACAACCTTTGCCAGCATCCATCCTACTTGTGCCCATGCAAAATGTTAAAAACAATTAAACAACACCAAAGCATAATGACTTGTTGACAAAATGCCTCAAAGTGACATCATCTCATAGATGACAAGTTTTAACTTCAATTGACTTGTTGATAATACATCAAAAAATTCCATGGAAGTGTAATTTGCAAGACTTAAGTTAAATTCCACTCTTTGCCAGCCGCTTTCTACTACATGGGTGAAGATCAAGAGCTTCTGACCAGGGTATCAACACGCATGAATATGTAATGGAAAGATATTTTTATTAGATATTATGAGCTTACAACTCCATTGTAGAAATATATGCAAAAGAGGAAGACAGATGTGTTGGCAGAATATATTCGACAGTGGGTCTTTGTTAAAAAAGGCACTAAAATTTTTCGAGCAAATGTGACGGCCATACGCTGAGTAACAGTGCACATTTCCCACAGCCTGCAAAAACATGGGAGATTTAGAACAAAGAATGGAACGATGAAATGCTTTACCAAGATTCCAAGTCCAAATGTCAGAGAGGTTCTACCTTAGCAGGCATGTTACTATCATCAATGTACTCTGACTTCAAACACTTAAAGAAATATAGGACCAAAAGACAAAATTTCATCCATCACTTACAGTACAATAGCTTGGGCAGAAATATCTGGTTCAAAAAAAAGAAATGAAATTCTTCAATCATGTTTAACAATCCAATAAGTCTTAGGGCTCATTAAATTTGTCCACTATACGAAGACGAAATGAGAATCACTGTTAATTACCAAGGTTGAAAGCATCCTCGATTTTCTACTACTCAGACAAAGGAAAGTATATGACTTCTAAAGCTGATACTCTCAAATCACTTTGACACTGAGCAACTACATTGTGGGTAAATGACAAATATGTCAACCAGGGGTCACGGAAATCCTTAGTTTTCTGGTGCAGTGGTTTTGATGTTCCAAAATGAGGATTATATCAATAGGGTAGAAGTTTTTTTTTTACCTGTTAAATATATGTTGTGGCAGGAAACACATTTTTTACAATTACAATCATCAAGAGAAACAACAAATTTTAATGAACCAGCCAACAATTAATTTAGTAGCAGACGTTATTGAAATCAGTTACACATAGTTTCTACAATCATAGTAGTACAACCTTTATAGAACGCAACATTCAGTTTGCTTTAAGAAATCTTAAGCTTAGTTAGATCAAGCAAGAAATCATTTGCTTAAGATGAAGTAGCCTCACTTATTTACCCACAAAATATGCAGACCAATCCTTAAAGCAGCTTAAGAGTAATCACTGTAATAGTAAGAAAGATGAGCATGTACTTAGATAAATAAACAACAATTATTATTAAGAGGGATCTTTCATCAATTTAACTTATACAAATCAGCAATTGTTTTTCAATTTTAGCTAAAAGATAAAGAGCGACTACTTCTGATGCAATAAAATTAGTAAAATTCCTCTAGTCCACCATTTACATCATATTACACAAGACAATCAGTTAAAGATTAAGTACTTTAACCAATTGGATCAAAGAAAAATCGAAGTAAATGTGAGCTTTATCCTCTTTCACCACGAATCCTTCTAGCGAGCTGAATGTCTTTGGGCATGATGGTAACTCTCTTGGTGTGAATGGCACACGTGTTGGTATCCTCAAAGAGCACCACCAGATATGCTTATGCATGCTAGGACAGAGTGGCTTTGGAATTACAGATCTTTCTGCAACAATCAAAACAGGACAACATTAACCAGGATACAGAACTGCCAGCCATAAACGGACCTAAGAGAAACATAATTTCCAAGGATTGAAGCTATAACATTATAAAACAAAAATCTTGATGTAACATGGAGAAATAAGGAAAAGTAGCGGGAGGATGGATGCGTACCTTAAAATCCTGTGCAATTTCTCAAACCAATCTCTGAAAAGGCAGTTTCCGGATCAGAAGCTCAGTGCTCTTCTGGTACTTACGAATTTCACTGATATACAACAAAACCACGAAGTTAGATTTGGTGATGATTCAACAAAGCAAATTTTAAAATTAGAAGTCGTACCATGTCAAGCAACTTAGGGTTTAGCAAAATAAAAAAAATGAAACTCCCCATACAGATCATAAATTCAAATCTTGAAACATTAACAGAGCTTTTAAACCCCAAAATTAAAGCCAAAGATAAATTAAACAATCATACCGAAAAGCGACAGTTCCAGGATGATATCTGTGTGGCTTTTTCATTCCCCCTGTTGTGGAGGCGTATTTAGGAGCGACTTGCAACAGGAAACAAACAATAACCTAAATTAAAAACCCTAACACCACACAACATATGTATGCACAATTGAACCGGGGCATCTAAGAAAGTAACCTTGGTGGCGAGCTGCTTCCTGGGAGCTTTCCCCCTATGGACTTACGGGTTATCTGCTTCGTATGGGCCATCCTTCTTCCTTCAAACGGATCTGCAATCGCCAAATTAAAAAATGGTTAAGCCATCGCCATGTCTGGCAAAAAATATACATATTGAGCAAAAAATATAAAAGAAAACTTGCAACGCTATACAAATGGAATGAAAAAAGTGCAATACCGTCTGAAGATCGCTCGCTCAACTCCAAAGTTTATAGAATTGTCTACAACAGAGTCTATTTATAAGCGGAGGCGGTGATGGAGGGTGGAAGATCTAGAAGATATCTGCTAGATTTATTCTTAATGAGATTAGATTGAGAAATTAAATTGCACGGTGGAGTGTTTGGAGCGAGTTTGCATTCAATGAGGGCATGATGATAAGCAAAAACAAAATCATGGCAAGTCCTTCCGCATTGATGACTGTTTATATTTCTTAACACGTCCATTGCCTTGGCTCCACGTCCTCCATGATCATCTCCAAAAGCAACCTCAAGGCTTCCTTGGGCTGTTCGTTCTGTGAATAGCCCGCAATCATAGCTCAGACAGAGGCTATCAAGTGGTTTTCTGGGCCGTAAAATGGTTTGCAGGGCGTGTGTGAGACAGTCGATGGTGGCTGGGCGGCAAGTCCACAATAAAAGCCTATCGGCTAAAATATATTTTATAAAATAAATTCTTTTTTCCATGTTTATTTTAGAAATCCCACGTACAAATTCAAACGTTGTCACAAGAGAGGAGATAGTAAATCCCCATGGGCACAAACACAATATAGTAAAAAATGGTTCAGACCTCAATAAATAGAGGTATGGAGTCATGACACACTTGAGCTGGTTAAATTATTTATATATTTCCTTTAATCATGCAATTCTTTTTAAGTTTTACTTATTTAATTAATTTAATCATGCTAGTACAAAGAAAGTTCTAAAATCAAATAAAATTTAAAGGACAAAAATTAGAAAATAAGAATCACATGAAGAGGGTGCATTAGAAAATTTAGATAAAATAAAAATAAATAGATATAAAATTAGATAAAGAAAATTTTAAAATTGAAAATATGAGGTAAAGCTTTATTTCTAAAAATAAAATAAATTAGAGTTAGATTATTTTTGAAAACACAAACACAAATAAAAAAGTCATTGAATCTCTGTTCAACAGATATGCTCAGAGTAAATTGCCCCGTTGGGAGAATTTGTAATAATATATTTTATAAAATGAATTCTACTTTCCTTGTTTATTTTAGAAATCTCACGTACAAATTCAAACGTTGTTAGTTATATTCCACGCATATAACAATATTCTAGTCAAAAGGATCATTTTGTTCCAAACGATTAGTGGGGTGGAAGAAATTTCAAAATTAGAAATAGACCTATGTTGGAGAGTAATGTGGCCATTAAAACTATTAAGGTTTCTTCTCTGCTTATTAGAGAAAGCTTTACAACAATATGTGTTACATTGGTTGCTTGAAATGTCAAAAGAGAAAGGGTAAATCTAAATATTGTGAGTGATATCTTTGCATACAGTTTTCTAGCATTGTTGCTATCAACAATATCCCACTAGAATTGGGAGCATGAAACTTCTCCAAGGTAGTTAAATAAAAGGGAAAACAAGTTGCATTGTGATATTGTGATCTATGCCTAGTCATTAACAATACCCTTAATAGTATAATGAAACAAAGAATGGAATATATCTGAAACCTTATTAGGATCCTCATAGAAATCAAAAGACAATTAATAATATGTGAAAGATAGTTGAATGAGGGAGAAGTTGTTAAAACAAGAATAAAACCTCATGACAGAGTTACAAACAAGTGACAAGGTGCTCGAGGGAAGCATTTAAGATGACAACTAGTGACTGTGTTTCTAGAATCTTAGATGCATGAGGAATAGACATATACAAAGATATGACAAAAAAAAAGAGGACAATGTCACAACAATTAAGTATATAGGTCATTAAAAGAGTCATTAGAGGAAATTGAAACTGAAGCAAAAGGAATAGTAGACCTTCATGAAGAGAATTGTGGGAAATAGCATGAAGAAAATAAGGCATGGCATTCTATTTAGAAAGGCACTAACAATACCTCACAAAGCAGAGTTTTTGGAATCATAGTCCTTTGGAAAAATGTATGTAGTTGACAATTATTATAAAGTGGTCTCTAAGGGCATCATAAAAATTAGACCTAGTATAACAAAGGACAACTACATGCAATCACCACAAGACAATTGCATGCATAAAAAATTCTTAGTATGCATGAAAGAACCTACAAAACTTTGTGTATGGGACCTTCTAAAGGAATATGTAAGAAATGAATTCTACGCATGCAATAGAAAAAGGACAGTCATAACACTATCATAAGACTATCAAGTACTAAAGGACAATGCATGATTAACAAATCACAATTACAGTCCTATGAACCACAAATATAATGTTAAGAACAAAAGAGGCAAAGTTCCAGTCATAGACAAGGGATAGAAGTGTAGGACCTAAAAGAGCCATTATCACTAGAAAAGAGTAGTATGTGAAGGATAGACACATGTGGTGGGTAAAGTTAACTACAAAAACAAGTTACATGGAAAAGACAATAATAACATCAAAGGATGGATCATGAACAATAAGTGATAATGCTAGAAAGAGCATGATTTAATCAGTCGATGCAAAGGGAAAATATCAGTAGTTAAGAAGAATAGTGACAAGGTGCCATGAAATAGATGGCAGTCACACAATATGAAAAGTAAAGGATGGTGTAAAGATTAGGTGGTAGTGACAACCTACATATCTGCAAGGAATCAAAGGGTAGGTCTCCAAAGGAAATGATGAATAATAAGAATCTTAGCAAATGATAAATAATGATAAGATAGAGTTTGAGGTATTTGAAATACAATTGATAGAGCTAACAGACCTAAATTGAAAATGGACAAAGGGCAAAGTAACAGATGGTAAGGTTTTGTGAATATTGGCAGATAAGTGTGCTAGTAAAGATATTTGCATTCTTAGATATAACAAACTCACAGTCCTATCAAGACACCATGAACAAACATCAACCTACGACAAGAGTGGGTATCATACATGAAAAGGTACAATCCATAAATGCTCAATCTAGGTTTGACATGACAGTTGAGAAGACAATAAGGTAGTCTATAGTGATAGTATGCAACATCATGATACATATCAGATAACCAAGATCATATTTGCAAACCAGAAAAGCCTTCCACAGAAGAGAAAAATAGAAAAAAGCAGAGATTTGCAAAAGATGTGCAAATTGATAATATTCAGGAATTCACTAATTACATGATAATGATTTTCTTTATAAAAGAAAAGATGCATAACCCTAATCTTATCTTGAGCAACAAGATAGCTCAACAAGATAAGGATGACAACTAATTAACCTAGGAATTAAATAATTACCTAAGTAATAAAGTGTAATTAAATATTAATTACACCAACACCCCCCATAAGTGCAACTTAGGGAGAAGCAAATTATTATGCAAAGATGAGTCCCGACAACAAGGCGATCAGTACTCATGTACAAATGCAATGATGAGGTAGAGAAGGAAAACCCAGTGGGACAAAACCCCCCAATGAGATGAGCTTGCAAAGAAGCATTGGAAAACTTGTGGAGTAACACTAAACCACAATTTGATAAGCAAGGAAAGATTGTCTACAACTGAAACCAAACTGGAATCACAATAATATAATGTGTGGCGGAACCCGATGCCATGGAACGAAACCTGGGGAACAACCTTGGAATCGTGAAGCAATAGTAGATGAGATGAATGAGAATAAAACCGTGTATCTCAATGTCGATGCCAAATGTGGTGAAACTCTTCCATGGGAAGGAGTACCAAAAGACTTTGATACCATGTTAGAAACCAAGATTATATTTTAAAAGCAAAGATGCATAACCTAATCTTATCTTGAGCAACAAGATAGCTCAACAAGATAAGGATGACAACTAATTAACCTAGGAATTAAATAATTACCTAAGTAAGCTTATGTAAAGTGTAATTAAATATTAATTACACCAACAGATAATATACAATGATTTATGATAGTACATGGCTAGTGAGTAGTGTTCCATGTCAAATAGTGACATGAAAAGGAACCATCCCTAGTCAATCACCTATTGACTATGCCTTCAACCTATGTATGTCAGTATGAACAAAAGATTCAAGCCTATTATAGAGAAATTAAATGACAAAGTATCTTAATGACAGATGAACAAGTCATTAAAGGACACCTAGTATCTTTCATGGAAGGAGCAAGACAAGGTGATTGGTTAAGACTAGTAAAGCAAAAATAAACTCTTCCATAGGAAGGAGTACCAAAAAAGACTCTGGAACAATAACCATAAAAACATGGCCCTCAAACTGAGAAGAATCTAAACCAATGAGGATCAAGAAACATAATCTCTCAACTGAAGTGTGAACTGATGAATCCGATATGTGTCAAGCTATAGCAAAAATGTGGCCAAAAGAAACTAGGAAACCAAATAACTCATACGAGCTACCAACAAATCAAAATGGATATGGAGATCAAAGTGCATGCACACTCTAATCAAATTATTATGCAAAGATGAGTCCCGGCAACAAGGCCTGATCAGGTACTCATGTACAAATGCAATGATGAGGTAGAGAAGGAAAACCCAGTGGGACAAAACCCCCCTACAATGAGATGACTGTTGCAAAGAAGCATTGGAAGAACACTGTGGAGTAACACTAGAACCAAAATATGACAAGAAAGGAAAGATACTTCTATCTACAACTGAAACCAAACCGAAATCATGATAATGTGACAACAGACCCGATGCCATGGAACATTGGAAAACTCACAAACTGGAACAACCTTAGAATTTGTGAAGCAACAGTAGATGAGATGATGACAGAATCTGGAAACCGTGTATCTCGATGCTGATCCCAAACTGTGACTGAAAATCTTCCATGGGAAGGAGTACCAAAAAAGGCTTTGATACCATTGTTAGAAACCAAGATTAGATTTGCAAACCAGAAAAGCCTTCCACAGAAGAGAAAAATAGAAAAAAGCAGAGATTTGCAAAAGATGTGCAAATTGATAATATTCAGGAATTCAATAATTACATGATAATGATTTGCTTTATAAAAGCAAAGATGCATAACCCTAATCTTATCTTGAGCAACAAGATAGCTCAACAAGATAAGGATGACAACTAATTAACCTAGGAATTAAATAATTACCTAAGTAAACTTATGTAAAGTGTAATTAAATATTAATTACACCAACAGATAATATACAATGATTTATGATAGTACATGGCTAGTGAGTAGTGTTCCATGTCAAATAGTGACATGAAAAGGAACCATCCCTAGTCAATCACCTATTGACTATGCCTTCAACCTATGTATGTCAGTATGAACAAAAGATTTGAGCCTATTATAGAGAAATTAAATGACAAATTATCCTAATGACAGATTATCCTAATGACAGATGAACAAGTCATCAAAGGACACCTCGTATCTTTCATGGAAGGAGCAAGACAAGGTGATTGGTTAAGACTAGTAAAGGAAACTTTAAAAATGCATTGAAGAAGCTTATCCTATGCTCTCCAAGGATTCCTAATCACGTCAAAACTCTCTCACATGCCCTATCATCATGCAAGGGGTATTTAAAGCATTCATGAAGGAGGTTGGGTAGTTTGGTGGTCTTTGTGGACTTCAAGGACATCATGCAAGCATCTAGGAGGGGGTTATGGAGTAGTTAAGGTTAGAAGGGTGACAAGAACAAGTGGAGCTTATTAAGGGTAGCTTACAAGCATCTAGGAGAATTTCAAACACTTTCTAAGGATCTAGGGGCATCATCACTAGTTGGAGCACAATTCAAGGGGCTTGAAGAGTTCAACCAACCCACTTTGAAGAGACCAAGTCAAACTTGAACTTCTTGGGTGTGCAAAGAGGGTTGGCCTATTTTTGAGCTTTGTAACTTAGTCAATTTTGGTCCCTATATGCTCTCCTATGTTGGGGATGAGATATAGGACCCTTAAGCTACATTTTTTGATCCAGTTCTTTCTTGTTTTTTGGCTCTAGAAGCAAAAAGCATAGTGGTGTAACTCTGATTTTCTCAGTTACAACATTGAGAAATATATTTTGTAATACATTTCAAGCAAGTAGATATAGATTTTAGACCCATTTTATGTAAGGAACTCCTTTATTCAATGGAATTATTAGATTTTCCTTCTTGATATGTTGCTTTATGGTGTATATGAGAAAATGATGTATATATTTTTATGTTTCAATTCATAAAATTTCAAAATATGTTTTTATCAAACAACCATAGGAAAAAATTCATACTTTATATAGATTGTAAGCTATGCGAAACATGTACACAACTATTTGAGTTATGAAAAACTTGTGTTTTCCTTATAAAAAGTGAGTTATAGGTGTCCTGCTTGCAAAACAATCAACATAGGGTATAAAATCAAGAGTTGTGTAGTAAAAATAATCTTTTATTGAAGATTGTGTGTCAAAGAACAATCAAACTTAGGTCATTTCAGTTTGGTGCATCACCTTCCTAGTTATTTTAAGTTCATTTTATGCTTTTTCTCCCACTCTTTTCTCAACAATAGTAGTAGGTAGTTTAGTTTAGGTGATAAAACAAAGGGAACCAACCCTCTTTGGAGGTTCTTTTCCACTATACGTGACCCACAACCTAATTTTTTTTTCCTATTTCACTAGTAGGTTGAGTTTTGCAACTTAGCAAGGGTGCACTTCTAAGTGACAACAACAACATATGAAAATCATGAAACATTTGCATGATAAGAAGATATCACCAAGGGAGTTTCAAGTTGGTGATTTGGTTCTTTTGTGGAATTCCAAGTCATAAAATAAGGGAAAGCATGTAAAATTTGACTGCTTATGGCTTGGACCTTATGGAATCATTGAGAGATATGAAATTCATGCATATCATCTCATGGATAAGGATGGAGAATTGTTGGAGCTTCCTGTGTATGGTTAGCATCAAAATAATTATTTTTTATAAGTGATAAAGCTCAAAATTTTGATTGGTGAGTGTAATGTTACATCTTCCATATTTCTCTTGTGTCTTCAAGTAGTCTTGATTCTAGTTTGGTCAAGATGGTGTTTTGTTTAAGTCCTGGTGGAAATTTTGCACTCTACCCAAGATCTGGATTCTTGCAATGCCTATATGAGGCATCCATCCCCAATTTGAACCATTGTTGGGACTCAAATTTGTAGTGCCTCTTTTTCTTGAGTCCCATGATGTTCCATATATTATCTTGGCATTTTAAACCCATTTTTAATAACTAACATGAGATATCTAATCTAGGTGGTCTCTTGCCAATTTTCTCAACATAGTTGGGTAAAGCATGAAAAATTAAGCCCATTTTCTTTTGGAAGTTTTAAAAGTTCTCGAAAGGAAGAAAATTATGCCTTTGCAAGTTTTATCCCTCCAATCAACTCAAGTGTAGTTTAGATGCCTTTTCTTGCATAGTGTTGTCAAGTTGGGTTTTCTTGCAAGTGTCGATTTAGTTATCGATCCCCACAAAAGGTAGAAAAAATAGGAAAATGGCTAAGTATAGTTTTTGTGGGAACCCAATGTCCTACTAAACTTCCTTCTATAAGTGATCAAATCAGTTGCTTTTCCTTGCAATATCGAGTTCACTTGAATATTTTTTAGAACATAATATTATTAGGGGTAAAACCCTTACAATATATAATGTTCTTATTATAATGTCTTAAAAGCATTTATATTTCTTGTAAATAATTAATAAATTAATGAACTATTAAATAGTTCTTAATTTATTAATTATGAACAAGGTTGTTATTGAAAAGGTGCCTAACCCTTTTAGGTAGTTTTCCAACCTTTCTCCCTATATTTAAGGGAAGATTCCTCACCATTTGTGTGAATGAAAGAATACATATGTTACATTTTGGAGAAAATTGCACGAGGCCTATAGAAGTTTGAAGAGTATTCCCAGGTTATGTCTATTTTTTAATAGACTATTTTGTAAGTGTTCTTATAATAAAAGATGTTATTTTTGTGAGGTTTTTTATCAGTAATGGTTTTCCCCACGTATGTGCAAATTTATTATTATTTCTTATTAATCTATTTTTTAATAATTTTAAATGTAAATACTTTTAATATATTTAATTATCATAGTTTAAATATTTTACATATTCAAACATGGTATCATAGCCAATTTAAACTGTGATAATTAATATTTATAGATTGTTGCAAGAAAATATATAAATTGTGGTAATTTAATATTCCAGATTATTGAGGAAAAGATATAAATAGTATTGCAGGAAAAGGAGAAAAAGGAAAAGATATAAATATTATTGGAGGAAAAGGAGAAAAAGGAAAAGATATAACCCTGATAAAATAATATTGGTAAATTTGTGCAAGAAAAATAAAAATATGATATTTAAAAAAAAAAAAAAATAGCTATAAAAGTTAATAACTTGGAAATCATTATAAAGTGAAAATTTTCACTAAATTTAAATTTTTATTATTATTTTTAACTTTATTCATTTTTCACAATAAAGTTAATTTCCTTTTACTAAAAGTTAAATATCATTTTCAGAATATATTTTTTTTAATCTTTTAATTATAAGAGATATAATATTTTATTTTCTCCTCTTATAAAATAACACTTAAGTTATACATATTACATATGTATGATATTATTTTTTATATATTCCTTTTATCATAATACATATATATGATATTATATATATATATATATATATTTTTTTTTTAAATTTTTTTTTAATTTTTTTTCTTTTTTCTTTTTATAATGTTTAATTTTTTTAATCATTTATGTTATATTTTTTAATATGTGATAAATGTTAGGACTATTATTCCAAAAGATAAAAAAGAAAGGGGAAACTTTTGTATTCTCTTATTTATTTATTTATTTATATTCTTAAAATGTATTAATATATATTTTTATTCAATAAAAACTTCATCACCAGGTTAATTTCTACAAATTTTAAAATGGAGTTGCATTTCTTCACCATTGATAAAGTACACATGCTATGTGGGAATAATTACTCTATATGGAAGATAAGGATAAAAGCAAAATTTATGGGTAGAAATTTATGGGACATCGTTGATGGTAAGGAAAAACAACCTATAGGTAGAAACATTAACCCCGATCTTATAAATTCTTTCAAAAATAGATCACAAGAAACATTTTCAATTTTATTAAGAAGTATTGGAGATGAATTTCTTTTGCATATTGGAAACATGGAATCACCTTCTGAGACTTGGAATTTATTAGAATCTATGCATGAAGGATCTAGGCTTTCAAAAATAATAAAACTAATATTAGAATTATTTACAACTCCAATGAAAGGGGATGGAAAAGTAATTAATTATCTTACCATAATAAAAAATATCAAATCTCAATTGAATGGGTGTCAATGTGATCTTATTAAAGATAAACTTTTATATTTTATAATTCAAATAAACATCCATGAAAAGTTTAGGAATTTTATTTCTATTTTGAATTCTAAGTATCAAAATGAAGATGATCTCCCTGATTTATCAACACTCTCTACTCTTCTTATTCAAGAAGAACAAGTAATGACAAGCTTTGACTCTAAAGAGAAAGCATCAAGAAGCTCTATTAAGTCAACAAAAAAAATAACAAACCATATATAAAACATAAAAATAATGATAACAATAATCAAAACCTCTCCAAATCATTTAACCATTCTAAAGACTCTTAAAAAATTAACAAAGCCAATTTTCAAAAATGTTCAAATTGTGGTAGAAAAGGTCACACACAAAATAATTTTCTTTTTTATAAAAATAAATTTCATAAAAATAAAAATTATAAATTTGTTGGTGTTTCAATTCACACCTTTGGAATGCGGATTAGAAATAGACAGCTATGCACAGACAAACTGCTCTTTGAATTAGGAGGAGAAGCTCCCTCTTTGTTGATGTTGCTTAAGAAAGTAAATTAAAACTAATTTGCCTATCTTTTTGTTCAGCTAAGAGCACAAGGTTATAAAACTCAAGCATTGTAGCTGAGATTTTTTGTTTTGGAATTTCAACTACGACTAAGCCTACTCTAATGATGTTTCTAACTTCTCAAGTAAACGTAGAGCAAGAGAGTTAGAAATGGACAAGGAAGGATTCTCTGACATAAATACTTTAATAAACTTTTCTCCCAATGCACATCTACTTCCTTTCAATGTAAGCTAAAATAAAGATCATATAAGCATAACACATAAAATAGGAATCTAAGACATTATATCAGGGAAAAATAGGCACAAGACTTTATTTCTCAAATCTCAAGAACAAAGATTAACCTTTTGGGACTGCAGGATTGTAGCAAAATAGGCTTACAATTTAGTGATCAACTAGAACACATTGACACAAGACACAAGAACTGAACAATAACTTGCAACTAAAGATGCATGCAAGCTTGCTCTTACACAAAGTGAACTGACACTGAATAACAACTTGCAGCATTACAGGCTTGCAATTTTCTATCACAAGCACGGTTCCAAAAATAATGGGCAAGGATGCCCTTATTTATACACAAGCAGAGGAGTAGGGAACCCTAAAATATCTTCGCTTTTACAACTAAGACTTACCAACATGCAAGCTTTATTTCTAAAACTAAACAAGATAAACATCTAACCACCTAATAAAGCATAAAAATAGGAAATGCCAACTATAACAACTTGTTTTCTTTCTCTTCTTCAAAGAGTGGATAAGAATTGAGACAAGAATAGAAAGAAATCTAGAAGAAAGCTTCTAGATGACTGCTGCTTTAAATCTTGTCCACATCTGCCAAAGTCTTGCTAAAAATAGAATATTGATTTGCCTTGAAAAAGTGGTTTCTCCGAAAAAGTTGGGACCTGGGTTTTGTAGAAAATCACGTGCCAGAGAAACCCAAATGCTTAGAAACTGAAAAAGCTAAATCCATCCTAAAAAAGTGGCCAAAAAGTAGTTTCTAGAAGAGGGAAAAGTTTCTCAATGTTGAAGAGGATGAAAAAGCGAAGAGACCCATGTGATTTGAAATGGAAAATGTTGAGTGACTGTTTTGAAAAAGCAATGCCCTAGAAGTTTGGAGCATGAAAAAGCATTCCTCTTTGTTCACTGATCTTGAAACCACGAAGAACACCGAAAAGCATGTTGTTTGGGTCTTCAAATCTTTTTTGAAAGAAAAGAGAAAATCTTCTTGCTTTGGATGCCAACCTGCAAAAAGTGAATAATGGAAGGGAAGGACATCTTAAATAAGTTGAGGTTTGAGAAAATCTACTTTCTTTTTGCTTTAAAACTTCTTGAAGCCAATCCCGAGTAGGTTCATCGAACGTAGACGTTGTTCGAATGCTAAGTGATGAAAACCTTGAAAAAATTTCTAAGGCATTGAGCCTTGGGCGCCAATCTTCTCCTGGGGTGCTTTTCCTCTTTAGACTTAGCCAATTTTCTTGAAATTTCATCTTTTTGCTTGATTTTGACCTCTGTTTGACTTTGATTTCTGGATGCTTCGGAGGATCCTGTGAACTGACAGAGTGATCCGTCATGGAGCTTGATTGATTCTAAGAAGATTATCTTGGAGGCAACTTTGGGTAAAAACATTATTTGACCCTTCAAAAAGTTGGGCGCCTATGATCACCAGTGTTAGTCATTATTCATGATTTTCAAATTTTATACTTGCTTTCAAACCTTCAGATGATCTTGATATTCTGGGAGTTAGATTGACCCGATCAACTGGCTATCAGATTTGTTGGATAGCTTGACTGATTCTAAGGGGGGTCTTCTGGATACTGCATCTTCAGAAAAGTTGATTTGAGGCCTCAAATCCTTAGGCACCCATGATCACCTGGGGCGCCTAATCTTTCCAGAGTTAGAATATTTTCCCAACTTGTCACTCTCTTCTATTCTTTTGATGAGTTCATGATTCTGGGAGTTTGGGAGGTCCGATGATCTGGTTGATGGCTTCATTACATAGCTTATCTAAATTGGAGGGGGGTCGTTGGATGCAACATCACCTGAAAAGTTGATTTGGGACCTCAAAAGCTTGGGCACCCTTGGCTACCTGGGGCACCCATATTATCCATACTTAGTCTCTTTTTTAGATTTTCAACTTTTACACTTTCTTTTTGATCCTCTGATGAATTCCCAATTCTGGATGATCCAGAAGTTTGGTGAACTGATGGATGGACTCACTGGACAGCTCAAAGAATTTTGAAGGGATTCTCCTGGGAATAAAATTTCCTGAAAGCTGAATCTTGGGGGTCAAAAGCTTGGGAACCCCTGGCTAGTTGGGGTGCCCAACTCCTCCAGAGTTAGTTTATTTTTTTGTGTTTTTCACCTTGCTTTTGACTTTTGATATTTGCTTATTTTTTCCCCTCTATTCCACCTTTGATATCTGATGACTGCCAACTCAAATGGACTTATTAATAGTTTCATTGGAGAGCTACTTCAAATCTGAAGAAGTCATGCTGGAGGTGTTGACTGTAAATTCACTCATTCAAGCCTCCAAAAGTTTGGGCGTCTATCTTCTTCTGGGGCGCCCACCATTACCAGACTTAACCATTTTTGCTTGATTTTCAACCTTCAGATTTGAACCTTCATGTTACAACTTCAATTTGATCTGGGTTTTCTAGTGATTAACGAGTTTGATGATCTGAAAAAGACATCCACTGCGAAGCTGACATAATCCTAAAGAGATTGAGCATGTTTGCAAACCTTGATTGTTGGATTAGGTTCTCTAAAAGGTTGGGTGCCCCTAGCCACCTGAGGCACCTAGAGTTCCCAGACTTAGATTATTTTCTGATACTTTCATGGTTTGCATTTCGTCTCTTGGTTGAGACCTCTCTGTTTGACCTCAAATTTTGGATGATTGGTTGATTTGATGACTGTGTTGTCAGACACACTGTGGAGCTAAGAAGAATCTAAGCAACATTGTCTGGGAGCACAAACCCTAATTTCATCATTTGATGCCTTGAAAAGTTGAGTGCCTATCTCCTTCTGGGGTGCCCATGGCTGACAGAGTTAGTTTTTATTTTGCAAATTTTGACTTCCTCCTTCCTTCATCGTGCTTGCCTTTGCCTTGTTCGCTGGAGATGAAAAATTTTCTAAGGCATGGATGTTTGGGCACCTAGACTGAGTTGGGGACCTGGAGTCTCCAGTGTTAGCCAAAACTTTGCATTTTTCAACTTTCATAGCCTCCTCTCTCCAGTCTTCAATCTGTGTGCACGTCTAGTGTTTGAATGTTTGAATCTGTGACCTGGTAGTTGATTGACCTCCATTAATGGCTTCGAAGCTCCCGAAATGCTTTTTGAAATTAAAAAAGCATAATAGACCCATTGGGGAAAAACTAATCGTTTTGTGATTTTGACTATACCAACTTGATGAGGAAGTATTTTCGACCAATCAAAATTAGTTTGAACCCTAACAGCCAAACTTTCTATTTTTAGAAAATTTCTAAAAACCAACATTCGTTTCAAAAGAAACCCAAAAAAACCCAGAAAAGTTTATATTTTTAGAAAATAGCAATTTTCCTAAAAAGTAGGGCTAAAAAATTGAGATATGGATTTTGTAGACTTGGTCGCTCTGAGCAGACCCAGATCATCAGATTTTGAAAATTTCAAGTTTTTACCCCTCATGCAAGACATGCAAACCCCAATTTTGACATTTTTGACAAATTTGACAAGACTTTTAGCCATTTCTACAAAATTCCTAAGTGTAGCAAATTTTTTAATTTGAGGTACAACAAAATTAAACTCAAATAAAAATAAAAATAACAATGTTGCTCTTTATACTACCTTATCTACATCAATTGGTGATGAATGGATCTTTGATAGTGGAGCATCTAAACATATGACATGCATGCATGATATTTTAATAGATATTAATCCTTGTAGTGAAAAAATATATTTAGGAGATAATTCAGTAATAAAAGCTGAAGAAATAGGTAAATTTAGAATTTTTAACGAAACTGTTGGAGATGCATTATATGTTCCAGAATTAAGGAAAAATTTGCTATCATGTTCTCAACTTACTGAAGATAATTTTAAAATTTCTTTTACAAAAGATAAATGGTACATTAAAGATCAAAATAAAACTATTATTGCAGAAGGTATTAAAAAAGATGACCTCTTTATTTTTTAATAATACTTTAAAAAAATTGTTTATCTACTTATTTAATAAAAAATGAAACACAATTATGGCATGAAAGATTAGGACACCTAATTATTAGGAGTTTAAATGAAATTTCTCATCATAATGTAGTAATTGGTTTACCAAAAATTGAAAAAAAATTAGAAACTTTTAAAGGGTGTCTTCTAGATAAACAAGATGCATTGCCCTTTAACAAAAGTCATAATTTATCTTCTTTCAATATCTTACAATTAATCCATAGTGATTTAATGGATCCATTTCAAGTCCCTTCTCTTAATGGATCTTTATATGCTCTTACATTTATTGATGATCATTCTAGAATGGTTTGGGGATATTATCTTAAAAACAAAAATGTTCTCTCTAAATTTAAAGAATTTAAAACCCTAGTTCAATCTAATCATAAAATTAAAATTCTAAAAACAGATAATGGTATTGAATACATTAATAAAGATTTTGAAAACTTTTGTACAATATGTGGGATACAAAGACAACTTACATGTCCATATTCTTCCCAAAAAAATGGGGTAGCTGAAAGGAAAAATAGAAACATCTTAGAAATGGTTAGATCTATGATACACTCTTCTAACACTCCTAAATTCTTGTGGGCTGAAGCTATGAATACAACTATATATAGTTTAAATAGAGTTCCTACAAAATCCTTACATCTTTCAACTCCCTTAGAAAAGTAGTCAAAGCAAAAACCTGATATCTCTCATCTTCGAATATTTGGGACTCCTGCCTATGTCCTTATCCCTAAAAAAAAAAGAAAAAAACTTGATTCAACATCTACTCAATGTATTTTTGTTGGGTATGGGATAAATACAAAAGGATTTAGACTGTATGATCCCTTAAAGAGAGATATTATTATAAATCGAAATGTTCATTTTTTTGAAACTCCATTCTCTAATTCTATTAACAATATTGTTGAAACTTCAATAGATGAAGAAAATTATCAATTATCCTCTGACACTTATCCTAATCCACCCTCTAAAAGACCGAAGTGGGTTCAATCCTTAATTAAAGATACAAATGTAGAACCTTCTCTTCCTATGATGACTAGAAGTCAGCATACATATTTTTCCCTAATGACTTTATATGAAATTGAACCCCAAATATTTGAAGAAGCAAATGAAAACCAAAATTGGAAAAATTCCATGCAAATAGAATATAATGCATTAATTAAAAATAAAACATGGGAACTTTTTCCACCACCCAATAATTGTAACATTATTAATTGTTGTTGGATTTATAAAATTAAATATGATCCTCAAGGAAACATTGATAAATATAAAGCTAGATTAGTGGCCAAGGGATTTTCTCAACAACAAGGCATAGACTATGATGAAACATTTGCACTTGTGGCAAAAATAGGAACTATTCGTTTAATTATTGCACTTGCTGCCCAAAATGGTTGGGAAATCCATCAAATGGATGTTAAAAATGCCTTTCTAAATGGAGATTTACAAGAAGAAATCTATATGCATCAACCTCAAGGATTTATTGAAAAAAATAAAGAAAACTATGTATGTAAACTTAAAAAATCTCTTTATGGACTTAAA
>VDFB02110466.1:0-34284 GCA_007258455.2 Sequoia sempervirens
GGTTGGATTGAATCATTGGATTGAGTCATTCACTGACTCAATGCTCCGGGTCTCACTTTAGATAACCCCTGGTGTTGCTTCCTCCACCAAACCTATAGGTTCCCAAAACAATTAGGCACCCTTGGTCTCTGCTGCCAACCCTGCTATCAATGTTCCAAAACATTCATAAAGCCTTAACCAAGCATTTCTTGGTGCTTCTTTTCCTCACTACACTAACTAGCCCTTAATCAACTTAAAGACCAATTCCACTCCATCTACTTTCAAAACTTGTTTGGCAGGGTGTGTTCAGACTCCTATGGCTTCAAACCATCAAGGAAAGGTCCTTACCTAACCTCCATACTCAGGCTTTACATCGCTAGCATTAAGTCACTGTTATAGGGTTTGGGCAGGGCTACAAGCCTTGAGCCTTTTTAGCCCTCCACACACAAGGAAATTGTTTATATTTCCTCTCCCTTTTGAAATTGAACCCAGCTCCCTTCTGTCACTCAGAATCTTTTTCCAAGTTCCATCAGATTCTTAGGGTTTGGGACCCTTCTCTGCTGCACACAAGCACAACTCAGCATTATTCCATAAATGAGGGTTTAGGCCATTCCTGGTCTGTATTGTTTTTTTCCAGTCTTAAATACACTGGTAAAAGTTCTGACTACACTCCTACGCCTGCTTCAAGGCTTCATGCACCCGCCAACCACCTTGACTTGTAACAAGAAGAACACCCCTGCCACGCAAACATAAGTTTCTGCTGTCTTTTCCAAGCCGGGCCTTCTAGCTCGCCTAGGGACAGCTTTTCATCAAGGAAACAGAGCTTCCATTCTCTCCTATAACTAACCTATGTACAGGCAAGGGGTTTAGCCTTGTTTCCCACACGGCCATGCTTCTTGGCGCGGGCAGAAACAGACTAAACCACCATTATAAAGCAGATTTTCCAGTCAAAAATGAGAAAAGTAAAACACAATATATACAAGAACAGAAAGAAACGTTGGAAAAGCTGTTTAAAATGCCACTAATAATGATTCAAAAGGAGTCTTTACATCTCAACAAACAGATTAAATGCCCTGCTAAAACATTGAGATTGCTGTTACGCAGTCAAAACCAGAAAACAGACTTTTAGCACATGAAATCACTATTTTTCTTTATTATTTCCAGAAAACTGCTGACAACCAAAACTCCCAACCTCTTCAAAAGTTCGAGAGAAACCTCTTACAATGCCAAGAAGTAGTTAGGTTTATTTACTCGAGCTCAAAACATCCAAAACATAATGTGTTAGAAAACACAATGTGTTTTGCAAACTTTACCTTAAGGTCACCTATTCCCCAACTTATTTAATTTAAACCTAAGCTCCAAAAGGTCCTCATACACATTATCAATGGTGTTTGAGACCCACTATCTAAAAGAGAAAAAAAAAACTTCTAAAAGGTTTGCCACTGGGACTTAGTGAGGGTGCTCCCGCACCACTTTTGGACAAGGGAGATGTTGTTTATTGATGTTAATTTTTGGATTTTGGATTTTGATACTCAACCCTAAGACAAGAAATGAGTAGATTTTGGATGTTTGGATATGATTCTAACCTATGGATTCAAAGATAATGACTAAATTTGATTAATACAACTAGGTCTCAAGGTGTTGATAAAAGGATAGGTTGATATCTCTACTTGAACTAGACTTGTGAGTGCAAGTAAAGATGGATTATAGTGACCTTGCAAGCCTATAAGGAATATGATTTCCACTAAATTTGACAAGACCACAAGATGATAGGTAGATTGAACCAAGAGACAGTAGGAAGATGATGGATTGACGGGTTTCAAATAATTGATGTCCAAAGGAAAGTTTGGTGTTTGACAAAGGATGATGCAAAAGGATGGCCTAAAGAGAATTGATGTTGTCTAAGGCTGTTGATAATGGTATGATGTTGATCTGGTTGTTTTTTGGTCCAAAAGGTTATGATGACAATCCCTAGGTAAAGCAAGTTAAAGGATGATGTGTTTGATGTTTGGAGGTGCAAAAATGACTGTGTAAAGGTATAAGTCTACTGTGATTGATGTTCTAACAACAAGACAAAAGGTTATGATGATGTATGAGATCAAAATTTTACAAGTCTAAGCAAATTTAAGGATAAACAAATATGGTAGAGAAGGAAAATGTGATAGTTTTTTTTTGCAAATGCATTAGAATGTTGAACATATGCGAGCATATGCAAAAGAGAACATGGTAGAGAGAGCAAAGGTGCTACTTATGCAAAAAAATGACCTGATAGACAACTTGATACAACTAAAAGTGGTAGAGTTTCCAAATGTAGAAATATGTAGATCAAAGATGTCAAAATATTATGCAAACATGATAGGATGAAAATCAAACATGGCAGGGTGTGCAAAAGTGACCTCAATATTTGACAAATATGATTCTCTGTTATGTTTTAGTGTTTGGTGAATGTTTTGAGAGTTTCGAGGTTGATATAAAAGGTTTTATGTCTGAAATGGTTTTATTTAAAAGCAGCATGTGATACACACATCAGATAAAGTAGGAAAAATTGACTCCAAGGTAATAAGGTATTCGACGCAAGCTTAATGTTGTCACTAGTTTAGCACAAAGAAGACATGCCAGACAAGTACAACCTATCTAGTGATAAAAGGTATGTATGCCTAGAGTAGGCTTACCACTAGAGGGTTAATTCATATCCAAGGAGTGGGTGAATAGGGTATGCCAAGGTCATGTACCACCTTGACACCCCTGGCCTTGAAAGAGCATGAACTCTAGCAAGAAACCTTACACCTTAACTAGGGACTGGACATGGTAAGTAACTTCTCGTGATGATGCTATCACGATGCACTACTATAGATTGACGGCTAACAAGTCTTAGGCTTCTAAAAAAAGGCCCATAGTGAATTAGTGAATAGTGGGCTCATTTGTAATAGCGTGAGATTGGGAGGGTCACTCCCACTCTCCTCACCAGTCGATCTCAATAGATTGAGGATCCTACGGCTTGGCTTCAAACAATGCTAGCAAACCACCTTTAGGTACAACTTTCACTCTCCCCCCTTTTATATAGTGCACCTGGACATGCGTTGTAGGTCATCCCTAGGGTGATGAAATCCCTAGGTAGGCCCTCACTACAAAATAAAATGGTGAAGGCTTAAGTGTACCAATATTTCTCACACCTAGGATCGCATAAGGCATAAGGGGAGAGGATGCGTATATGACACATTCAGTGACTCAAAAATAATGCAAGTTGAAAGTATTTCTCATCATCCAAGATCACAAGAAGTGCAAGGGGAGAGGATACGTACACTTTAACTCACCAAACAAGGAAAACAAGTTTTTTTTAGTGCACCAAAAGTAAATGTTATCTAATCTAGAAAAATAAAGACATGATATTTGGTTGATTTTCTCTTTGACAAGCATAACCTGCAAACACTAGATTACTAGTTTGATTAATGATCTTTGACCACTCAAAACCCTGGAAAACAAGCAATGTTAGAAGTTTGCAATATTTTTATCTTCACCCCAACAATTTGCTATTATTAGATGTAAATCATAGAAACAACAAACAACACTAGTTAGGGTTAGGGTTAGAAAAATTTGAAACCAAAAGATGAATTGACAGAAATCAAGAAGCAATAGAAACAATCAGACGCAGATATGTTATACCTCAAACATGATAATATTTAGGTGTATACATGACTTGACTGACAAATGCAACTCTTTTTTGATACAAACACGATAAAATATTGTGTAGATGCAAATGGATGCTTCAAACATGACTTGATGCTACACAGAGAGACAATAGAGATCAAAAACCCTAAAATTTGAAAAGACAAGTGTGGTTACCTTCACAAACATAGTTGTATTCAAGTGCAAACACATGTTTGTTACTATCAAACACAACTCTATTAAGCAAACGTGGCTATCTTCAAGCACAAACGCAACTCTCTTACCTGTACAGATAGAAAAATGTCAAAAAACCCTGAAATAGAATGTGCAGATGCAGCCCATTTCTCAATCGTGGCTTTGTTAAAAGATCGAACATGGCTAGATGTTCAGCAAAGGAAATCAAATATGCAGATGTGGCCTCTATCAAACACGAATGTGTTCAAAAACTTGCAATTAAAGAAAACTCACAAAAAAATATTAAATTCAAGGACGTAGGTCCCACCGAGCATGCAAAAAATGTAAGAGGGTTAAGTGGAAATTATATAAATAGGTGAGAATTCTTCAATTAGGGTTAGAAATCCAAAGAATCAAAACATGAAATAATCAAAAACCCACTTAACAATGGGATTGAATACCTCTATGCCATGAAATCAACACACAAATGATTAGAAAAATAAACTAAACAAACTGAAAACAAGCACAAATGCAAACCTTACATCCCATTTAGAGGAGAAGCTTGTTTGATGGTGTTGGATTGCTCAAAACTTAGCTCCTTATGCTTGCAAAAGCTCAATGATGACCTAGATGATAGATGAAAGATGAAATGGCTCCTCAATTTCTCTCAAAACTCAAAGAAACACGATCTCAATACTCAAATTCTAGGTGATGATTATGGAGCAATGAGGGTGATTTTATAGATTTTCAAGAATTAGATCAAGGGTTGAGATTGCACCTTAACACCCACAATGGAGAGTGAATCAAGGAATATGAGGGGATGAGATTAGTTACTACTCCAAATATCTCCTCATTTGTAGGAAATTGGTTGAGATATATTTGAGGATGAAGGGTGGAGATTTGATCTCAAAAATGGAGGGTTGGAAATGCTTGAGACAAAAAGTTAGTTAAGATGTTTTTAAAAAGGAATATTCCTTGAGGATATGCTTTATGGATGGAAATTAAGATGATTAAATAATTCAAAATTATGTAATTGTGGAGGCTGGGAATATGCTCTTTTGAAAAAAATATTCAATTGAATGAGATGAGGATTAAATATGGGATGATTAAATAATTAAAATTATTGAATTATAAGAGATTAGAAGAATATTGAATCAACCCAATTAAATAATTAAAAATTATTCAATTAGGATGATAAAAAGGATAATTAATAATGAAATGATGAATTAATTAAATAATTCAAGATTATTTAATTAATAGAGGGGATTAGGATTAAATGATGAAAATGATGTTAAATGATGTTAAAAGGGAATTATTGATGCAAATGATGATAAAGGATGAAAATGCACTGATGATGATGGAATGATGAAAATAATGGAAAAATGCAATGTTCAGATGTCCAATACATGTTAGGCATTTTTACATGTCTACAGTATATAATGTTTATTTTCCAAGTTTGAGCACCCAAGTTGGAGGGAAAGTATTGGAGAAAAAACCAATGTCCTTTCACATTTCAAGGAGGCAATCCCATGGTTGGGGACATTTGGAATAAAGGGTCATCTTTGGCACCATGTTTATGCATTAGGTCTTTTCACAAGTCTATAAATCAACTTCTTGGATGTAGAATTTATGAGGAATAGTTGAATGTAGAGTTACATTGCAAGAAAAAGGAAAGGTTGCGGTGTAAATAGTTTTTTCATAGGTACACAGGTGTTTCCATGTTGGAGGAAAAGTAGATAATTTAATTGAATGTATTGTAATCTCATTTATTTGAAGATAATCCATACTTGGCCTCTCTCCTTGGTGGAGTTTTTTCCTACAAGGGTTTCTCCACGAAAAATCTTGTCTTATGTGATGCTCTTATGTTTATGATTTGTGCCTCTTTTCTGCTATCTTATGGTGATGTTATCTAGTAGTTATTGTTGCTATAAGTTCACATAAGGTGGTGTTATTAAGCATGTTATGTTGGCTAATTTTTAGCATCATAAAGAAGATGGATCTAATCATGGTAATTTCATATTAAGGCAATTTAATTTTAGATTTGCATATAACTTTTGTATTTTCAAGTTTTTATAGTCCAAGACTTGTATCTCATCCATTAAAGTCCTATTTGGATAGAGATTAAATTTTCTAATAATTGGTATTAGAACCTATATATTTCTCATCAATTTTTCTCCTTTACTTAATTTGCAAGAGATCTTTTTGTAAATGGGTACCTAGCATGGCCTAATAGCTGAGACCCATTCTTTGCATCATTTCCATTTGTCTACTTCTCATTAAGTTGCACTTAATGGGGGTTTTGGTGTGAATAAGGGTGTTTTACCTAACTTGTTCACCCAGTAAGTCTTATTCACATGTTAAGTTTACTTAGGTCTAGGGAATCTTTCTAGAAGTCTTAGTTGGCATAAGATCTTATTTTATCTCATGTCATTTACATCTTGTATCTTAGGTCATTTAATATTTATTGTCTCATGTCATAGGATTAAGATTATTTTCATGATCTTGTCTAATCATATCCCTCACCTTTCCTATATAAGCAAGGTCTCAAAGCACATTTTGTATACTCTAGCATTAATCCATTATTGATCATTGTACATTATTGTATCAATGTCAAGCAAGCTATTCTCTTTCCATACTCTCATGTAGAAGGATATCTTTAGTTTTATAGGTGATCTTGGATTGTTGGAGCTCACTATTAGCTCCTTGGAGTTCACTATCAACTCCTATATGGTATCAAAGCATTAGATTTGCAAACTCCTTAGACATGAGGATGATTTGGTAATGAGATTTTGTTAGGTCCACCTTGGGACAAAATGAACCTTAATAATGAGTTTAGAAGGCCCAAAAATGAACTTCATGTGGGTGATAAAAAAAATTTGGGCATTTTTGGAGGGTTTGGAAAAATCTACATTTGGGTATATGTATAGTCCATAGATCAAATAAATCCATATAGGTTGTCCCATACAATAGGTATGTGACATAAAGTTGGAAAAATAAGTTGGAATTTTTTATAGAATATTTTCTTTGCAGTTTGAGCTATGGTTATGCATCATCAAGTATGATTTTTGGCTTTTTATTTTATTAGTTTTTTGTCGCATGACGAATTTAAATTTGACGGATGCACGGTCATCAATGTCACACACCCCTGTCATGAATGCCCAACCTTTGTTGATGACATTGCTTGCCCATCCAACACCTAACCGCCTAGTGCTAGGTCACATGGAGGACCACCCACTAGCTCCCAAGGGGCCTATTTTTTCCCCCTAATTCCCTAATTGGGAATTATTTTCAAATCACCATATCTTTTGACTTACATACCAATTTTTTTGGAAATGAGATATCATTAGAAAGCTAGTTCCATATAATTTCTACTGGTGCAGGTTTTATTATTAGGATTTAGTGTTGGTAAAATTTATTAATGTTTAAATATATATCTCCCATAGCAACATCCGAGCTCATAAATGTTTTCCCATTTGTCCAATTTTGTGATTCTCATAGCATTGAAAAGATAATGAAGACAAATTTTTACCTATGCATGCACTTTTTCTAAATTCAACCACAAGTAAATTTTATATATATTTTTGCCAATATTACATGTGACTAATTTCTTGGACATCCTAGCACCTGGAGAGGTTCTATACTTTTTTTTCAAGGGGGGGGGTGTTCATTTTTAGTATTCATCATATTTAGAAGTTTCTAATTATTGTTGAAGCTTTCCATCTTTGTAAATTTGGAGATTTGTAATAGCTTATTATGGCCCGTTTTTCATTTCATCCTTCTTTGATTATCTTGAAAAGGGAAAACTATAAAAAATGGAGATATGGCATCATAAACATCTTTTTTGGCTTCATTTGTTACTACATTTGTATGGTATTGTTCGCCCTCTAGGTTCTATTGGTAAGCAATTTTATTCGAATTATAAAAAGAATCATGTCCTAGGAGTGATTGTTATGTGTGTTGATGATGAAACCTTGAATGGTATTGTTCACTTTGAGTCTCATCATGCCCTTTGAAATAAAATATGAGAGATATATGGAGATTGTGATACACAACCATTCTCAGATGATCATATTTTATATTGCCTTGTACCTCTTGATGATTCAAATAACATACCATATGACTTTGATACTATTTAGAAGTTTAAGTACTTCTATGGAGAGCTTTGAATCTTCATATGAAGATGATGATTTTTCTTTATTTTTTCCATCTCCTTCATAGACAATTGTTGATCCATCACCTTTATTTATTTCTTGTGCAAAATCATTCATTGATATTTCAATCATTTATGTTTAGCAAGACCATTGGATTCTTTCAACTTTAGATTTGTGCGATGAACATTTTATATATATATATCAGATTTATTTTGTGAATCTAATATTGAATATTGGGAGGACACATTTGAGGGGTTATATCTCCTCTTTGATGGCATTCATATCACAACTATTGTCAAACCATTATCATCTTTGGATCTTGTTTAACATCAGTTACCACTTGATCTTGGTTTATCACCTTCATCTTTGATTGGGAATTTACTTGATTTGATTGTGGCATCATCATCTTCCATGGACATGAAGATACATGAACATCTTTTAGAGACAACATCATACATCTTCATCCTTTTTCCTATGAATTCATATCTAGAATTGGAAGCTTTCTTACATCTATACTTAGTTTTGTTTCTTCCCAAGGTGACGAATTTTGTTTTATAGGCATTAGATCATATTTTATCTTTAGGCATCTACAATTTATGCAAGACATTACACATTAAGGGGTTTCTACATATTATCTCTCTTTCCCTCTCATGGGGGCTATTTATTATATATTTGTGATGGATGTATTCCTTGGGGACTCATGATGAGTCCTCCATTCATCACTTATACATGATTGTTTTCTTCCATTCTCACTTTTGAAGAGCGGGTTTTCCCATATGGATTTTCCCCTTTACACCATTTATGAGAGATATTTTGTAAATGGGTACCTAACATGGCCTAATAATTGGGACCCATCCTTTGCATTCTTGTACCATCTTTACATCATTATAATTTTTCTACTTCTCCCTAAGTTGGACTTAAGGGGGGGTGTTAGTGTGAATAAGGTGTTTTACCTAACTAGTTCACCTAGTAAGTCTTATTTGGATGCTAAGTTTACTTCGGTCTTAGGAATATTTCTAGAATTCCTAGTTGTCATTTAAGATCTTATCTTATCTTATCTCATTTACTTGATTTTTTAGGTCATTTAATACTTTTTGTTTCATGTCACAGGATTAAGACACTTGTCATGATCACTTCTAATTCTATCTCTTATCTTATTTATATAAGTGAGGCCTCATTGTACATTTTGTATCATAGTATATGTACTATCATTGATCAATATTGATTATTGTACATTATTGCATCAATATCAAGCAAGGTATTCTCTTTCCATACTCTCTTGCAAAAGGCTATATTTGGTTTCGTAGGTGATCATGGGTTGTGGGATTTTACTATCAATTCCTAAAAAATACTCATCTACCATAGCTTTGTCCCACTCAAGAATACTTGGCACATCTAAGAAAAAATTAGGATCATTAAAATGGTATGACTCAAAAAGGATCACTAAACAAAGATCCAATTGCATCAAGATTCATGTGTCAAATCCATTGAGGCAAAGTCTATGTAACTAGAGGTTTTAGATTTAGAACGACATCATATTCCTCAAGAGATAAGGAATCCTGAAGAGATGGAGTAGGTAATGAGGGATAAGTTGGTGATAGAGAATACATAAAAGGAAATATCTCATCAAAATGGACATCCCACCTAAATAAGACATCTTGATAAATAGGATCAACTAACTTGTAATTCTTAACATCCTCACAATTTAATGAAAAAATATGAGTGCTCTCCATGGATTTTTGTTGGCCATATATAATAAATGCTCGCTACCAAATAATTTTAATGAGGATACATCAATCTTGAGATGGAACCAGGCCTCCTAAGGATTCATATTTCACACCATCTTATACGTGTAATATAAAAAATTGTATACCTAGACAACTTCACATTATGTATTGAACTTGTTTCAATGTTCACTCTTATAGCATGTTCTAGGTCCACTTAAGCCCAAGTCTTTGCCTATTCCCCTACACCAAGGTTTTCTCAAATTTTGGATTGTAATATCCTTCTAACATTTATTTTGGACACACAAAGTTTTGAAGAATTTCCTCAAGATGTGAACATGATGTTTAGACATCCACATGACGAGCTGGCATCCCAAAAGTTTTCAAGTTTAAAACATGTATTTTCTACTTAGCCACTTTGTAACACCTAAGTGATAAATTAGCACTCCAATATTTTGTACTCATCCAAACAAAACCCTTATTCTCTGTTAGAAATATTTTCTTTTTCATCTTTTAAAGTCTCTTGCTCTACCTCTTGGCTCTATGAGGAAACTCTTCCAAAATCTATATTGAAGGTTTAAATATCACTACATTATTTTTTTCTTGGTTGTTTGAAGCTCTCAAAATGAATACTCAACTTGTACATCTTTTGGATTTGTTAAAAGAGCTCATTATTCATGGTGACATTGTTCTCATTTTATTTTTAATAATGTTAATTATTTTTATATTTTATCTACAATTTTGGAAAACTTACCTAGCATAAATCAATACCTTAATTGTTAAATCTATTCACAATGGCGTTCTTTCTCATACATTAGAGTTGAGGTCATTAGCATTAATTTAATTTAATTTAATTGCTCTTAATTCCTAGATGCACATAAGATAAGAGCACACATTAATTTTTTCTATTTTTCCTATTTGGTTATCTATGGAGATAGAAATACCAAAATAGGGTTTTGACTAAGGAAAGCTCCTAAATAGCCCCAACATTTCCCCCCTCTTTTATACATTTATAGATTTCTTGAAAATACTCAACTACATTAAGGTTTGAGATTGTTTTCATGTTGATTATTTAAGTTATTTATTTGATTTAATATAATTTAAATTTATTTATTTAATATTTCATAACTATTTTATTACTTGGTAGTCCATGATAGATTCCTATATTTGTTCATAATAGATTAAATTTGTGTTGCCATCCTAGATAGTGAGCTATAATGTTTGGTGTCAGGTTCCATTTTTGTCTCTACTTGTTGGTTTTGAAATAAAACTTTATCATTATTTAGGTTTTGTAAGACAATATTTTCTCACTTTATTTAATGCTTTAGTTGAATCAATGCTTCTTGTTTATGATTTATTAATTAATATTTATAGTATATTTAATGTACTATTATGTTATTTCTTTATTGAGTATAGGTGGAATATTGTCATTTGAAGTTTTACAATATTATATTATTGTAGTCAAGGAATCATTTAGTTAAAAAATAAACACTTCTTATCTAAACCAAAATTCCAATATTACATTTTGGTGAACCCAACTATCACACCTCTTTTCTTTATTTGGTGAATGGAATTTATCCAACAATTTTGGATCTCTTTCTCTAAAATTCTAGGAATTTGATAATTCTTCCTCAAAATAATATGTTTATATGTTAGATGTTCTTGAGGATTTTCTACATGTTCCTATTATTCAGAATTATAATTCTCTTCCTCAAAATTTAATTAATAAAATATTTGGTTTCAGCTCCACTCAAGAGAAAATGAAATAAAAGATCAGTATTCATCTTCATGAAAAAAAACCAAAAAATTAAAAACTTATAATAACCATTTGAGGTGTTCCTAATACACCTTGACCTCTAAATTATTATCTTAAAATTGCTCAATCTATTGCTTCTAATGTGCTTGTGGATATTGATATTTATTCAACACCCCAGCCATATAATTCAAAAATAAATAAATAAGCCTACTTTTTGTTGGAAGAAGAATAAGATTGTCATTGGAATGCTTATCGACAACATGAGCATGGAGTATAAGTATAAGTTGTATAGTATGCAATTCAGTTTTGTCATTGATGTCAACATTGTATTTCAGTATGAAGATCACAATGCAGACCAATTTGTACAGTTTGAGCATGTTTGAAGATGGCTATCAAGTGGAAATTTACAAGAAGGTTTGATCTGGTGAAGATAGATGAAGAGAAAATTAGCTAAATGTCAAAATAGAGTTTCTTGTGTACAAGACATCTGGTATTTTGGTCCGCACTAGTCTACTGTGTAGAATCTTGCTCTATAGTTTTCATGTAATTTTGTTGGATGTTAGAAGAGTCTAAATCTAAAATTTCACAATTTCTATTTCTGGTGTTAAAGTTACAAGTGATAGAAGTTTGAGTCTGGCAGTGACAGTGTTTCCAATTCAATGTGCATATTTTGGTGAATTTGCACCTCTCTGTGAATTGGTATATGGTATTGTAGATTTGTTGAGATGTTGACAAGTGTTAGTAGCGCCTATAATCCAAGTGGCATGAATTTTTGAGGTATGTGTATTGGTTTAAGGTTGAACTATTGATGAGTATTGTGGTTAGGTCATTACTAGTGCCGACCTAATAAGTTTTGGATATTACAGAGTTTAAATATGTATTGATCCATTATGAGGGAGTTATTATAGGTCCATGTTGACTTATTTGGACTTGTTATAATTTTTTATTCATGGCGTGAAACGTGTATATGTGAATGTTGAGTTGACAAGTTACATTTTGTATAATATATCTAATTAGGCCGACCTACTTGATGTTGTAGGTGTTTGTGGATGAAGCAGATAATATGTAAGATCTTTTTTGGTGTTTTGGAGATAGAGATGTAATGTGATGTATAATTGATGTGAATAGTGTGAGAATAAAGAAAATGCAAAGCAGATCAAAGTGTTAAGTACATATCAGTATGAAGTGTGTAAAGTCAGTCTATTGAGCTTCAATGGAACTATATTCTAGCATGTTGTAAATGCACTTTTAATAGTTCAAATCTTGGTTGTGTGCCACCACTCTCTTCTATCTTTTCTTATTTCAGTGGGAATTGAGTCCACTTGGACAATGAGTCCACCTACAGTGAGCACTTCTATAATATCTTATAACTGGTTATAATATATTGTGAGCTAATCCTCACCATGGTTTTTCCCATTTTGGGTTTTCCACATATAAATCTTGTGTTGATGTGTTATGTGTTGATGGTTGCTTTCATGATTTCCTTTCTTACTGCAAATTGAATATGCTATGTGGAATAAATGTTTAAATGTTTAAGTGGTTTCAAAGAATATTGATTCACCCACCCCACCTCTTAGTATTCTAGGTGTTCAACAATTGGTATCAAATCTTGGTCCCTTGGAAGGAGCTTAATTGCTTGGGGAAGATCTTGGAGGTTGAACAAAAGGTTGTTAGAAGATTTCTTAATCCTCTAGAAGAGGTACCTATTGTTGGATTTATAGAAGAAGAGTGCATGGTTGACATGAATGGAGAACTTAGAATAGCTCTTGAAGGTCTGGAAAGGACTGAAAATGAGAAAAAAGATCTAAATGAGAATGTCAAAGAAGTAGATAAATGCATTAGAAAGCTGAGAGAGAAAATCAAGAAATTTAGAGAAAGGTAGAAGGAGGTCAGTGAGCAATTGAAGCAAGCAAATGATATAATTACCAATTTGAAAGTGCAAGTTGAAGAAGGAAAAAGAGTTGAAGAATGTTCAAACATTGAAGAAGTTGTGACCTTGAGATTAGATCTTGAGAAAGAAAAGAGTCGTGAAGACCAATTCAAGATGAGTTCTACAAAGCTTGATGAAATTATTCCACACCAAAAAGGATCCAAAGACAAAGAAGGATTAGGATTTGAGAAAAGTAAAAGCTCAAAGACAGATCAAACTCCAAATCAGACTAGAGACAAGAAGAGCAATGGAAAGAAAGTCCAGAATCAAAGGAGAGACATCAAAAGACCACCTATCAGACAACTAAATGCACAAACGTACCCATCTTTTAAAGGTTTTTGTTATGGGTTAGTGCAGGATCATGAGGGGCCAAACTAGGCCTCTAAGTGAGTGAAAATTCAAAAAAATAGAGTTACACAACTTGACATAAAAATTTGAATAGGTTATTAATATAATTTGAATAATATGTAAGAACAAAATTTGTAGCAAATTGAATTTAGTTTCTAAGCTACTAGTTCTTTTTTGGAAAAAAGTAAATCTATTTGGTTAAAATTTGCAATTTCAATGCAATAGTACTAAATTTTCAGAAGAAAAAGAAAGAAAGTAGGTGTTTGTTTGGCCACCCTAATGATGAGAAAAATTATTATTATTATTTTATCTTTCAATATAAGTAGAGGACACAAGCCTGAATGTGACCCATATTTTTTTGTAATTTTTTTGCAAGTTAAATATTAGTTATGATTTTTTTAGTAGAATTTTTTTAAAATATTAAAAACCATTTGTCCGGCCACCCTAACTTGGTCAAAAAATTATGAAGTTCATTTTTTTTAAACAATAGTTTGTGAAGCATAGTGTGTGGTGCATCTTTCAAATTCAAAAAATCTATAACCATTTAAAAGTTATAGATTTTTTTCAACCAGCCTATCAATTAGGACTTTACACAGTGCATGTAGAAAATCAATAATAATTATCTATTAAATTCAAAATAAAGCATATCTTATATTGGTAGAATGCTGACAATTTGTTGAACAAACCCTTTTCATTTCATCAAAATCAGATGAAAAAAAGGTGTCAACATGAAAGGTGAAGTCCGAAAAACTCATAGAACTCCTATAAACACATTGGGGTTGTTGACTTTTAGGCTTGGTAGTCCCCAAGCCAAGTACCGAAGCAATACCAAAGCAAAATGGATATCCAATATAAACAGATATTCGTTTTGACCAAATCAGATATCTAATAAATAACAAATATTCGTTAATGCCAACAAAATAATGGATATTTGTTATTTTGTAGCCGATATTCGTTTATTAACACATTCTTATTAATATTTATGTATATTTTATATTAGATTATACAATATATTAATATATATTTATATATTAATAATATAATATATTATTTATATATTAATTTAATATAATATATTATTTATATATTAATTTAATATAATACATTATTTATATATATAAGGTTATATAATATATATATTAGGTTATACAATATATTTATATATAAAAAAGGTAATATAACATAAATAAGATATAATATATAATATTTATATAATATAATATAAAATATTAATATAATATATCTAATAGTATAATATATAATATTAATATATTATTTTATTTATAATATATTATAATACTAAATTATATATAATATGTATAATATGTAGATATTTATAATTTACACAGAGCAAAATGGGTACTCGTTTTGTCCATAACGAATATCCAGTATGCTAAAGTAACATATATTTGTTACTTACATCCCGAAACAAAACCCATAATGTCTTCAAACACAGGGTGTTTATGGTCTAAGTAACGAATATTCGGTGTGCTAAAGTAATGAATATTCGTTACAACCCGAAACAAAACCCTTGATGTCTTCAAACACAAGGTGTCTGTGGTCTAAGTAATGGATATCCGCTATTTAAAAATGGATCTCCGTTTTTAAGAAATTCAAATCTATTGAAACTTTTTCCCTATGCATACTATATAATATATAATATATTGTATAATATATAACATATAATATATAGTATATAAATAACATATAATATATAATACATTTATTATATATTAATAATACATAATTATATGAATTTGAGAGAGAGGGGGTGTGGGAGGGAGAGAGAGAGTGTGTGTTGAGAGGGAGAAAGAGTGTGTGAGAGAGGGGGTTGGAGTGAGAGAGTTATCTACGTAGGGAGGGAGGGAGAGACATGAGAGAGGGATGGAGAGAGATAGAGAGAGTTATGTAGATAGGGAGGAACAAAGAAATGAGAGAGAGAGAGGGGGAGTGGAAGGGATAGAGGGAGCAAGATACCTATGAGAGAGGGGGTAGGAGGGATATATGGAAGGAGAGACATGAGAGAGAGAGAGAGAGATGGGTGGGAGGGATAGAGGGAGGGAGACTAGAGAGAGACCTGAGAGGGGGTTGGAGTGAGAGAGAGAGAGAGAGAGAAAGAGTTGAGAGGCTGAGACTTGACAGAGAGGGAGAGACTTGAGAGAGAGGAGAGACTTGAGAGAGAGACCCAAGAGAGACCTGAGAAGGGGTTAGAGTGAGAGAGAGTTGTCAGGTAGGGTGGGAGGGATAGATGGAGGGTGAGACTAGAGAGAGAGACTTGGATGAGAGAGACTTGTAGGGATAGATCTAAGAGAGAGGGAAGCAGAGAGATATAAAAAGTTATCTAGGTAGGGAGGGAGGGATAAACCAAAGAGAGAGAGGGTGGGAGGGATAGAGAGAGGGAGAGACATAAGGGTTGGAGCGAGAGCGATAATTTTGTAGGTAGTGTGAGGGGGATAGAGGGAGAAAGAGACCAGAGAGAGAGACCTAAGAGAGAGTTATCTAGGTAGGGAGGGAGGGAAAAACCAATGACATAGAGGGTGAAAGGGATAGAGGAGGTGAGAGAGTTGAGAGAGAGGGAGAGAATTGAGAGAGAGAGGGAGAGACCTGAGAGCTCTACACAAGAGAGACCTGAGAGGGGGTTGGAGTGAGAGAAAATTGTCTAGGTAGGATGGGAGGGATAAAGGGAGGGTGAGACTAGAGAGAGATAGAGACTTGAGAGGGATAAATTTGAGAGAGAGGGAAGGAGAGAGATAGAGAGAGTTTTCTAGGTATGGAGGGAGGGAGAAACCAAAGAGAGAGAGAGGTTGGGAGGGATAGAGGGAGCGAGATACCTAAGAGAGAGATTTGAGAGGGATAAATGGAGGGAGAGACATGAGAGGGGAGTGGGAGGGATAAATGGATAAATTGAGGGAGACCCAAGAGAGACCTAAGAGGGGGTTGGAGTGAGAGAGAGAATTCTCTAGGTAGAGTGGGAGGGATAGAGGGAGGAAGAGACGAGAGAGAGAGAGAGAGAGAGAGAGAGAGAGAGAGAGAGAGAGAGAGAGAGAGAGAGAGAGAGAGAGAGAGAGAGAGAGAGAGAGAGAGAGAGAGAGAGAGAGAGAGAGAGAGAGAGAGAGAGAGAGAGAGAGAGAGACTTTAGAGGGATGGACCTAAGAGAGAGGGAAGGAGAGAGATGGATAGAATTATGTAGGTAGGGAGGGAGGGAGGGATAGAGGGAGTGAGAGAGAGAGAGTTGAGAGGGAAAGACTTGATCTAGAGAGGGAGAGAATTGAGAGAGGGAGGGAGATACCTGAGAGCTCTACCCAAGAGAGACTTGAGAGGGGGTTGGAGTGAGAGAGAGTTGTCTAGGTAACGTGGGAGGGATAAGAGGGTGATACCAGAGAGAGAGACCTGGATGAGAGAAACTTGAGAGGGATAGATTTGAGAGAGAGGGAAGGAGAGAGATAGAAAGAGTTATCTAGGTAGGGAGGAAGGGAGAAACCAAAGAGAGAGAGGGTGGGAGGGATAAAGAGAGCGAGATACCTAAGAGAGACTTGAGAGGGATAAATGGAGGGAGAGACATGAGAGGGTGGTGGGAGGGATAGAGGGATAAATGGAGGGAGACCCAAGAGAGACTTGAGAGGGGGATGGAGCAAGAGAGAGAGAATTATCTAGGAAGGGTGGGAGGGATGGAGGGAGGAAGATACTAGAGAGAGAGATGGATCATAGAGACTTCAGAGGGATAGACCTAAGAGAGAGGGTAGGAGGGATAAATGGAGGGAGATACATGAGAGGGGGGTGGCAGGGATAGAGGGATAAATGGAGGGAGACCCAAGAGAGACCTGAGAGGGGGTTGGAGCAAGAGAGAATTCTCTAGGTAGGGTGGGTGCGAGTGAGACTAGAGAGAGATGGATTAGAGAGACTTCAGAGGGATAGAACTAAGAGAGAGGGAATGAGAGAGATAAAGAGTTATCTAGGTAGGGAGGGAGGGAGAAACCAATGACAAAGAGGATGGGAGAGATAGAGGGAGTGAGAGAGAGTGGTTGAGACTCACCTATGTGATTAAGTAGATCGCTTGAGTTTATGAGATACTATACGGTTGAAGACATAGGTGGATTACCTATTAAGTTAGAGTTGCTACTTGATTAGTTGCTTTGCACTCTTGAAATGAAGTCATATTGTTGACAAGATTTTACTCTTTTGAACAACTCTTTTTACTAAGGAACTTTTACACTCTCAAATGGAATCATCAATTGATATGATTATTCTTCAATTGAGGTCATTCATTGATGTGGCTATACTCTTGATGAGAACCACTTATTAATGTGATATATTACTGATTGGAGTCAGTTATTTATGAATATTTAATCTATGAATAGATGAAGCGTATGTAGCTAAACTTTAGCTTATAAAGTTATACTTGGGACTAGGTTGTCTTTTGAAGTGAATAGATTGTTTATGCAAAGATAATTTGTAAACTAGAAAAGCTCATATGTTATACTCAGGGTGGGAATATCCATTGAAGGGGGTAACTTATGCTTAGGACTTATTGGTAGAAATACCATTATGTTTTGGGAAAAGGGGAATAGGTTATTTATGAGGTTAGAGATTACCTATGGAAGGAAATTACCTACACATAGTATATGAATGGTTATAATCCAAACCAAGCTATAAAAGTGTATGTGAATAGGAAGACTGGCACTCAAAGTATTGGGTGAGAATACTTTGGCCAAAGTAGTGTAAGTAGCCACTATTTACATTGTCAATTCACTGTGTTCCTTTTATGCATTCTAGTTCAGGATTTTCATACTTGTAGGGGTAACGACTATATGATTAGGTTTTGGTTTGTAGGACACAACACTAAGCTTAGATAGGAAATTGTTATGAGGTTTACCAACCAATCACTTCGTCGAAGGGTAGGGCCATCTTGTCATATGTGATAGATGTGCGGGGGACCGCATATGAATCCATGGTTGGCAGAAAAGCACTTGAGTGATGCTTCTCCTCATTGGTTGACGACCAAGGTTTGTGGATGTTTGCACCAACATTGGGAACAACTGGAGTGTATGCACCAGGGAGCGGGGACATCCAAAATGTATGGACCATTGTGGTGGCATTAGGACTAGTTTGTATATCTATTGCCAGATGAAGCTCATAACCGCTATGTATGTGCCTTGTACCCATTTATATGGAAGGATGTAACCTTGAATGATAAAATTGAGTTTATTCAATATGAAATCTGTGTTATGGGAAGATTTGTGAAATTACAATGAAATGCAATGGAAGTTTGGAAATATTGTTATTTCAAATGTGCATGTAATTTACATTATGGAAGCGAAAAAAATTATTGCTATGTTATGGCATCATGAAGTATTCACTTAGTGTGAAAACTTTGGAAATTTTACTAAGTAGAACATTGGGGTTGTTACAGTAATGTACTGTTTCATTTGGAAGTGTGGTAGTTGGAGATGGAAATGTAAAATTCCCCAACTCTTCTTTGCAATGCAAGTCAAGAATGAGACCGTCTGTAATTTTCTCAAGCTGGTTGTCCACCATGTCATGGAATTGTTGACCTGCATTTGAATGCGTAGCATTATTGTGTCCATAATCTTCAACACCTTCCTGCACTTGACTTTCTATTGCACTCTGCAATGTCTGTGCAACTTCATTTGCTAAAACAAAAACACTCAAAAGACTAAGGATGTTCTACACTGCAAAAGCATCCTCTACTACATTGATCTGATATGTCTTGCTCGAACGCATGTCATCCACCAGGGTATCGGGATTGATGGGCCATATCCCTGTCCTTTTATAACCAACTATTATGTTCGATGCTATCAATGCTCTTTGTAGTGACTTGTTGCCTACCTCTACCAATTCTGCACTTCTGATTTCAATGTTCAGGTATCTAGTAAAAAATATAGTTAATTCAGATTTGAAATATGACTTGAAAGGTGAGAACACGCTGACATCCAATGGTTGTAGCTTGTGTGATGTGTGTGTAGGTAGTGTAAGGAGGTCAATGCCTAACCTCCTTACCTCGTGGATAGTTGCCACTACAACATGGCTTCCATGATCGTCAAAAATGAGAAGGTGCCTATTAGTTGGTGGCACCCTAGGAACCTAGCTACAAAAATGTTTCAGCTAGACCATAAAAAAATTATTTTGTCATCCACGCATGTGCCTGGGTTGTCATAGAAGCAAGTGGTTCATAGTTAACAATGTAATTTTGCATCCCCTTCTTTCCCTTGAACAAATAGAACCCTGGTATGCTCTGACCAACTGCATTAACACAACACAAAATTGTTACCCATTCTCAGCTCTTGAGAATTATGTATGAGACTTTTCTATTGCCTCGTCATGCCAACATCTTCATTGATCCATTTTTGATTGCTTGAATCCTCGTTTCATCGCAGTTCCATATTCTATGTGGACCATACGAGTTATTTTCATAGGCTGTTGATAATCTTTTGTAAAATCTAGATATTATTGTGGGTAGAAGGTTTATTGCCCTATCCTTGTCAAAACCTTTTGTGGTGCACAATGTCAATTCTGGATGACGCCTCTTGAATCCAGTCCACCATGATTTTCTAGGTAGACCATCCTTGAAAAGGTTGGGTCTAGTTTGACAAATCTAGGCAACCTTTGCCTTCAAATTGATAATCTCGAGGCCATGGTCGACAACTGCCATTTCTTTGCACCAATCTACGATAAGACCCTCTTGCTCTTCTGTGAGGATAGTTGGAGGACCCTTATTTGAAGTTGTTGTGAGCCCTCCTAACCAGTTGTTGAGCGTTGTAGTTGGAATTCTCCATTTCTTGGCAATAGCCCTTGTGGACATCCCGCTGTCTTCCACGTCCTTTAGGGCCCTATTCATGTCCTTTGTTGACCATTCCTGTTCTTGTGATGTTGTTGTCAACCTGCTTGTAGGTGCAACAATCTCCGGGACTGCCTCAACATGTTGAGGATTGTTGTTTGCTTCTACAATAGGTTCTTACACATGGGGGACTAAAAATGTTTTTTTACATGTATGCAACTTTGTCTTGTCAGTCTTCTTTGTTGGCTTGGATCTCATTTGAGTTTTATATAACACCTACAAACATTACAAAATTTGTTTGAAGCAATGATAAAAATCATCAATGAACACCGTTCAAGTCATAGTGATGCATGAACAATTTGTTTTTCTTTAATGTGCATGTGGACAGTTTGTAATGCAATTGTCAGTATCAATTTGATTTATATTTCATCTTATTACTTTGTTTTATAAAGCAAAACTTGACAACAGTTTTAATTGAAAGCACTTCGGCTTATGCACTTAGACCACATTGGGTGTAACAATCACATTGTATACAACAAAAAACACTCACATTCATAAACAAAATAATATGAAAGCCTAGATATTGAGTTATAAGTGAGTGGGTCACACATTTACATGGCATAAAATAGATTGGCATTCAAAGACATCTAGAATATAACTGAAATCACATTTTATTGAGCACTTACAACAAAGTGGGTGACACAATAACATCCTATAGTAGAGATAGGCATTGGTAGGCATTAAGAATTGAAGTGAAATGACTTAGAGCAAATTAGGTGTAACAAACACATTCTATGAAACAAAAATGCACTGACATCCATAATAGTATATTAAGAATTGAAGTGTAATCTGTCATAGTAGATTAGGTGTAACAATCACATTGTATGGAATATGAGTGCATTGACATCCATAAACAGTGGGCATTAAGAATTAAAGTGAAATCACTTAGAGTAGATTAGGTGTAATAATCACATTATATGGAAGAGAAATGCATTGACATTCATAACCAATATATTAAGAATTGAAGTGAAATCACTTAGAATTGACATGCATTAGGAATTGAATTGAAATCACTTTGACCTGATTAGGTGTAACAATTAAATCGTATGGAACATAAATGCATTGACATAGTTATACTGCATACAAGTGATTGGCATTCCCAGACATATAGAATATAAATGAAATCACTTTTACTTGAGCACTTACAACACATTGATAGTAACAATCACATTTTATACAAGAGATTATTAGAAGTGCATGGTTGGTACATACGTTGGCATAGATATAGTGCTACTTGGAATAACTACATAACTCTGTTAGTTTTAATATGTTCATTTCAGGTATATGTACATATATATTGCACAAATAGTATAGTGAGACATGAACAAACATTGGTTAAACATTGTCGAAATGAAAGACAATGGTACATGCCTAATGAGGTAGAAAACCTCACTTGAAAGACAAAGGGAGCTTTCAAGAGTGTAGAGCCAAACAATGAATTGAGTAGAGCCGAACATGTATAGGTGCTTAACCAAACGAAGACTCCAGAAAAAATGAAGTGCTAAGCATTAAAAACAGATAAGCATTGCTAGGCATTAAGACTTGAAATGAAATAACATGGTTTTGTGCACTTAGAGCAAATAGGGTGTAAGAATCACATTGTAAGGAACATAAATGCATTGACATCCATAAACAATACAAGTTGAAATCCAAGATATTGAGTTACAGGGTAGTGGGTGACAAGCATTTATAGTGCATTCATCTGATCTATATTCCCAGACATATAGAATATAAGAAAAACCCAAAAATTGAACTGAAATGACCCGACATTCATAAATAGTGTAAGTTGAAACCCTAGATATTGAGTTACAGGTTATTGTGACAAACATTTACATCGCATACAACATATTGACATTTTGAGGCATAAAGATATAAATGAAAAACCTAATGTAAACAGTATCAGGGTGAAACCCTAGATATTTACAGTTTTGTGAAAAACATTTGCATAACATACACCATATTGACATTTGTAGGCATAAATAATTAGTAGTAGTAGAATACCTGTAACTTGATAGTGCGCTACTGCTGCTGCTACTGCTTTTGCTCTTTCTTCCACTACCTCTAGGAAAATGTAGATATGAATATGAAAGTGAGGCGTGCTAAATGGAAATTGGCAAAGATTGAGTAATGTATTTTTGAATTTGTAAATCTCTTTATATGTTCAATGCCGGTTTGGTATGGAGTCTTTAATTTCTGTCATTCTTTTTCAAATTTGAAAACTTGTTTCGGTGCCTTCAATTGCAAAGTTTGTATGTATTTATGGCGTGCAATGTTTGTTTGCTTCTCATGCGATTTTGGTGGCTTTAACACTAGAGTTTTGGTGGTTGCAGGTGGCAAAAGAGAAGGCACTAGTAGTTGTGCGCTAGGATTTGACTGATGGGACACATCTAAATGATTGATTTTCTTTTGAGTGTTGTGTTGTTGAGAAAGTGGGATATGGGGGTGGGTTCGATTAGATTTGGTGATGGGACAGTCTTTTTTCGTGGCATTGGATATATGAAAATGTTGGCAGTGATGTAATGCAAGTGGTGGTATTTAAGGGGAGTGTGGGTTATTCTAATTTTATATTTTGGTTGCGTGTTTTCATGCTATAGGCTATTAAAAAACAATTTGGATTGTATGATGGTGGTGTCAATGGGTTTTGAATATTCTTTGACATGTAAGACTGCATATAACTATTTGTGTTTGGGACAAATATAAATCGATTATAATACAATTTTTGATAGTATAGTAGTTCAACTACTTTTGTTGATTTTATGGATAAAAAATGTTTTACAATTAGATACTAAGGCCACGGTCCCATGGAGGGGGGCTTCCTAAAAATTCGAGGCAAAATTTGCTTAAATTTTAAGTAGAGTATTTTGAAGCTAGTGGTCCCATGAACTTCAAAATTTAAGCAAGCTGGTGGTGGAATGGTGGTGGGTGAATAAAAATAAATAAATAATATCATTTCCCTCCAAATTTGTTTTAAAATTGGCAGGAAAGTACTTTTAAGTAGGTGGGGCAATTTCTAGCCCCACCCCATTCTCACCAGTTGAAATTTTCATCCACCTGCTTATTTGGGCTAAAAAAGATTCCATTTAATCTTGTAGCAAAATTTTATTTTCCCATGAGACCACTTACTTCCATGAAAATAGGAGCCCAAAGCCCCCATGGGACAGCTCAATAAGACACTCCACTATTGGACCCGTGAAAGACTACTTAGGGTGGGGTCCCATGGAGGGGGGCTTCCTGAAAAGTTTCAACGAGTACTGCTAAGCATTTTTAGGAATTTTTTAAAGTTGGTCATCCCATGAACTTATTAATACAACTCAGCTTAAAACATCAAGCTCCAAATTTTAAAGAAACTGGTGGTCTCATGAACTTATTGGTTGTAAAATTCAACATAAAATTTAAGCTCCAAAATTTAAGGAAACTTAAAAGTTGAGATGATTGACAAATGACAATTAAAATTCCTAAACTGTAGGGGCAATGTCCAGCCCCATCCCATTTTCATCCCCTCAAATTTACAGTCCTAAAAGGTAGGAGCTACTATTCGAAGAGGAACATATTCCAATTAATCCTACAACAATTTTATTTTGCAGCTATTTTATTTTGACTTCTTGAGACCACATGCTCCTTAAAAATAGACCCTGAAGCACCTCCATAGGACCCATCCTTACGTCCACATTATATGACCCGTGCGAGTGTCAGCCCCTCCCTCCTAATCAGATAAATTAAGCTTTATGTACCCTATTGCACATTTTGAAATTCCGTTAGTCACATCCATTGTCTTTCACTGAAGGATTCCATTTCAAATATTATCAGAAAAGAAATGTCGCTTGTTTTTCTAAGATCACTTAGAAACACCGAAAATGATCTTACCAACGGACATTAGGAGCCATTCCATGGCAACCAGACTGCAATTACCATCATCCTCATCATTGAAATTAAACGCTAAGCCAACCCACAGAAAACCTGCTTTCGATACACTCACTAAAAACCCCAATCTCAATACACCTGCCAAGTCCCTAAAACAATCATCATTTCGACACCCAAATCCATATGAATTCAATTCACATCCCAAGCGTAAAACTTCCAGGCCCCTAAGCTCTCTGAAACCAAAAAGTTATTCTCTACAGCTTGGACCTGACACGGATGACCGAGGTCTTAACTTCAGAAAAAAACTAGTCTACTTAGACCTAGTGGGGGTTGACACCCCAAGGGCCATTAGAGGCAATCCATTAATCCGTTCCACTAGTTTACACAGTATAGAGAAAGTTGTAGACTTCTTGCAGCAATGGGGAATGCTGCACAAAGACCTTGGAAGAGTTTTTGGTATGTGCCCACAAATCCTAACTTGCAATGTTGATAAGGACTTGGCCCCAATACTGGACTTTTTGCTTTTCGAAGTAAAAATCCCTAGAAAGGACATTAGAAAATGTATTAACAGATGCCCAAGAATTCTGGATTCTAGTGTAAGAGACCAACTTAGGCCTACCTTGCTGTATCTGAAGAAATTAGGTTTACAAGAAGTAAGATTTATGGACTGTTCCAATACAGTACTATTGGTTTCCAGTATTGAAAAGACGCTTATTCCGAAGCTGGAATATTTGCAGAGTTTGGGTATTGTTCACAAGGATGCTGTAAGCATGGTGGTGAGGGCTCCTGCGATTTTTACATTCAGTATTGCCAATAATCTTAAGCCAAAGTTTGATTATTTAGTGAATGATATGGGGGGTGGGCTTCAGGATTTGTTGGAATTTCCACAGTACTTTGCTTTCAGTTTGGAGAAGAGGATCAAGCCCAGACATATGCTTTTGGTGAAGCATAATCTTTCTTTGCCTCTGCGTGCGATGTTGAAGAAAACTGTACTCGACTTTTTGTATACATTGCAACAACAACTAGCTGCTTTGGGCTAAAATGTAAGTTTTATGACACCTTTTCAATTTGGCAACTTCTGCTTTTAATTTAAGCATATGGGTTTTAGAATTCTAATTTTTGTGGGGTGTGACTAGTGTGTTTTTTGTCAATCTCAAGATGGTGTGCATGATAAGTCATTACACTAATGCCATTTTCCCTCATTACACTATTGGATTTTTCTGAATCTCAGTTATATGCAGAAGTGAAAGTGGAATTATATTAACGTCCCGAAATGTTAGGTCACGGACTTTCTCAATCTTAGTTTTTGGTTGAAATTATTTTAATGTCTACAAATCATGTACAGTAGTTAAATGGGATCGAAGTGCATGTTCAAGAATAGCGCCCAATTTGGGGGCATTTACGTAGGGGCCATCACATTCCACAACCCATTTCTCAAGAAACAGGCAATTCTTTGACCGCTTCTAGCTTGCCACAATTTGCTGTCTGAATCAGCAGAAGCATTAAAAAGAACTCTAAAACTGTGTACATGACCTAGAAACCACTTCATCATTTGTCCATTTTTAATTGTGTCCATAATCTAGAAACTAATTCAACATGATATTCAGTCCAGATAACTTCCAAGTAGGGTTTTTTCACAGATTGTTTTTTGATTTTCTCTATGTTCCATGGTGTTCTGGGGAAGGCCGGGGATGGCAATAATATATACTCAACTTCTTACAAGTTTATAAATTTAGCCAATAGGTTTCTTGTGTGAGCTTTCAAGCCTCCACAATTCAGTCACATAAATTTTTGTCACTCCGGGGATTTGTCGCATGCATGAAAATTATTTTCAGTCACCAGGAAAATTTTACTTTATGTTAAAATTTGTCAGTCTGGCATGCACTCCAAACTTCCTTGGATGAATCTGCACCTTACACATTTGCAAACTCCCTGAATGAATCTACAGCAGCCAAAATGTAAGAAAATGGCAAAGAGGTTGACAATCCTGCATCTGAGCAGTTGTTAATAAAGAATAGAATGAACCTGTTGGCTGGTAAGAAGGAAGGATTGCAGACTGAGCTGATGGAAGAACAGAAGAAGTTTGCTAAGACCATAGCAGAGAAGAAGGGGGTGAAAGAGAAGGGTGAGTAGAGAGGAATTTACAGAAAAGACTGTGTTCCATGGCAAGGAGGAGAGGGACTAATGAGGCATGTCAGGGGTTACTCCTCCTAAAGATGCAAAGGCCACGAATGATCACTCCTATATTCCCAAGTGGTGGGTTCACACATGCAGTGGTCATACAAAGGAGGTTTCTGCAATCAGGTTCTTCCTCAGGTATGGCCATCTCTTAGTCTCTGTCCGAGGCAGTCAGAGATATATCCTTTAGAAATGATGGTTTTAGGTTTTTGAGTGCAAGTATGATAGGAACATCAGGCTCTGGGACACAGAAACAGGCAAGGTGATTTCAACATTCTCCAAAGGGAAAATTCCTTATGTTATAAAGCTCAATCCAGCTGAGGATAAGAAAAGTGTGCTTCTTGCTGGTATAAGTGACTATAAAATTGTGCAGTGGGACATGAACATTAGGGAGTATTAAAATATTAAATGTAATATTAATGGTCATCTTAGCTTTATTTAGTCTTTAGTTATTCGTAAGTTAACTTGTAGTTAACTTAGTCTGTTTTTAGCATCTTTCCGTTTTTTAGCTTTAGTTTGCTTTAGTTAGTTGTTTGTTTATCGCATAGTTAACGTTTAGTTAACTGTTTCTACCGTGCTAGTTAACTTCTACTTCTGTATTTATTAACTACCTATCTCATACTAGTTAACGTTCAATTAATTATTGCTACTCACTAATTTGTAGGGTTTGTAAATTCTATAAGAGCAAGACTCTTCTGTTAATAATATTAATCTGATTATTCACCAAATTTACATGGTATCAGAGCAGGCGAGTTGGCTTTTTAATTTTTGACGAATTTTTAAAATTCGTGCCCATCTACTTGGAATTTATTTCCAAATTTTTTTTTCGATTTTTTTATAAAAAAATCTTGTAGCTGCTGAGATTTTCGATGGGTTTTTGTAGGGTGTTTTCGCATGCGTCTTTTTGGAGCAAATAATCACGAGTTTTTCTTCATTAGAGAAATCGTGGGTTGTTTGGCAAAATCATGTACAGGAATTTCGTGGATTTTTGGCGTCTTTAAAAATCGCGTTTCATTTTTCTAAAGATTTGAGGGTTATTTTTGGTCAAAAATTGCTTCATTTTTTGCACGTGATTTTGTGTTTCTCGTGGCCATTTTTCCTCAGATTCATGTGGACTTCTGTTCACGATTTTTAGGCATTTGAAGGTGAGTTTTTGGCGCGGTTTTTCATTGTTTTTGGCACACGGACTTTAATCCTTGAGGCCACGATATACTTCTATCTCCTGGCCGCGTATTTTCCTCGCTTCCTGTGGACGCGATTTTAGCATATTTCAGAATCGCGTTTCTGTATTTTCCTGGCACGTGACCTCTGGTTTCATTTCTTCTCGTTTTTGCAAGGGTTTTGAATGTGTTTTTTCTTGGTGTTTTTGGGAAATTGCGGATATTGTTCTACAGATTCGTGGAGATTATAGGGTTTGTTGCATTTTTGTGACGTTTTCTGGTTCATGGGTTCGAGGTGATTTTCTGATGGCAGCTTGAGGGTTATTGTTTTTGGAGCTAGTTTTGACAAATTTTTTGAAAAAAAAAAAAAGAATTTTTTTTTTGCATAGTTTTTTATAATTTTTCTTAAAAAAGAAAATTTACAAGAGTTTTGAAATATTTTTCTATAAAATCTGTTGTATTTCAGAAGTTTTTTTAGAGGACTTTTTTTTCCTTAAAAAAACTTACTTTCAATGTTTTTTGAGGGTTTTTTCTAAAAAAAAACCTTACAGTTTCTGAGCCTCTTTTTAAGACAATTTTTGAAAAATCAGGTGTTGTGCCAGCTGATCACAGAGTTACCTCGCTTTTTGTGCTTTGGAAACGGGAGGGATGGCGCCTTTGTCCAATATTATGTTAGGAAGTTCGTAGAGGTTCAATGGAAAGAATTACAACATGTGGAAGCAGAGGATGCTTACCATCTTTGAGTATCGATGTCTGGACGTGCTTGTTCTTGGTATAGAAGTTTGTCCCACTGCTGTTGGGAAGGATCAGGACAAGTATGATTGAAGTAATAGGGAGGTAGTCATGTTTCTTAAATTATCTATCGCTGATGAGATGTTACCAAAAATACCATCTGGTAAATTTGCTCCGGAGATCTGGAAGCATCTGAAAGATTTTCATGAGACTTTAAACAAGGGAAGGGCTTTCTTTCTGAAGAATATGCTCTTTTCTATTATGATGGATGACCAAGTGTCTTTGTAGGAGCACTTGATGAAAATAAAAAATATTCACGATCAATTGGAGGCCATTGGTCGTAAGATGGAAGAGGAGGATGTGGTAGTGATCACTTCGAAGAGTTTGCCACGTTCCCACGAGCACTTCATCAAAACGCTCAACATTACATCAACTAATGTTGACCTGAAGTTCGATGAGCTGTGCAACAAGCTTTTGCACAGGATCGGTGGAGGAAGCAGTTTGGGAGTAGCAGTGAGTCTCCAAGTGTTGAACAAGCATTTACTGCCAAGGACATTGGCAAAGGCAAGTCCACTTAGTAGAAAGGACGAGGCGATTCGGAGGAGGGCTCCAAGAAGTCTATTACTTGCCATTACTGTGGGAAAATTGGTTATATACAGAGGTATTGCCGAAAGCGGTTGGCTGATGAGAAGTCGAACCAGGAAGCGTCTCAACAAAGTGCTCCAGTGGCAGAGCAGACTGAGTAGGAGTTTGCACATTTTGCATTTTGATGACCAGCACAATATGGGTAGACTTAGTTTTTGTTTGTATGATGACCATTAAGGAGTCGCAAAGCTCTTCTGTTAATAATATTAATTTAATTATTCACCAAATTTATGGGGAGATCACTCAGTAATATGACTAGCATTTTGATGCTGTTATTACTATTACTTTTGTTGACAATAATAGGAGGTTTGTGACAGCAAGTGATGACAAGTCTTTTAGGGTTTTGGATTTCAGTATTCTTGTGGTTATTAAATACATTAGTGAGCCTCACATGCATTCCATGCTGTTTATTTCTCTCCATCCAAACACAAATTGGATTGCTGAACAGAGTTTGGATAATCAAATCCTTTTCTACAGTACAAGGGGGAGGTTCCAACTTAAATAGAAGAAAAGGTTTCCAGGCCACATTGCAGCAGGTTATTCAAGGCAAGTTAACTTTTCACCTGATGGGTGGTTTGTCATATCTGGAGATGGTGAGGGCAGGTGCTGGTTTTGGGACTGGAAAACTTGCAGAGTATTTATAACTCTTAAATGCCATGAAAGTGTCCGCATAAGCTGTGATGGCATCTTCTGTAACAGAGTAAGGTTGGTACATGTGGCTGGGATGGGATGATTAAGAACTGGTATATATTCTATCTTAGCTTTATTCTATTTGTTAATGAATCAGTCATTCATAATCATTGATATTGGTTCTGTTCCTTTTCAAAATCAACTTTGGTAGATTGTTTGTCTAGTAGCGTTTGACATTGGATTTGGGAAATGGTAGAACTTTTTTCTAAGCAGTGCATATTTGTTGTGCTTGCAGGAATTGAATTAGTTACAATGGGTAATATATGCTTCAAACTTGCCAGGATCATGTATTTCTAGAGGTGCTTTATGAATAGAGCGGATGCACTGCGTTTTCGACATTTAAGTGCATAACCAAGGTTCAATCCTCAGAGAAGAATGAAATGTTAGCCTTGAGGGCTTCAATAACTATGAACAATTTTCTCATCTTTGCTGAAATCTAAACGGTATTTAACCTTTGAAAGTTTGTAGTATAATTTATAGTTCAGAGAGATTTTATACCTCCTGGGATGTACATAGCACTTTGTGCACCTCATGACTTTCACTTAAATTTTAATCGTCTGTTTCTTCATTGTAATTTTTTTCAAAATTTGCTTGATGCAGAATAAATTTCAATGCTAAACTGTGGAGCCTATTGCCCTTTCCCCTTTTTCACGATGGAACTATTCCTACAGTCTGCAGCATTTTCAAGGAAATGTAATTACTATATATTGATTTCAACCGACATTTCACTTTTGTCCAAAATCGTCTAGAATTTAAATCCACATCTCTACATGTGACAATCTCATTTAGTTTAATGTTTGAGAAAATGGTCAAACACTTATTCCCTAGGGGACATCAGCTGTTCACTTTGATGAATTTCATATGACATCTCTATCTAAAACTATCTATAACATAATTAATAACTTAATAAGATTATTGTCTGTGGGTTGCACAAGCTGGTTTTGCCAAAGGATTACAAAATTCTTGATAGCATAGTTGTAGTGATGTAGACAAGATTGGGGGGTCTTATCAAACTACTCAATCTTGCAGCCTTAACATGCCGCCCATCCCACAATTTTGCACACTATCAAAGACAACATATATATTTCAATAAAATCTGGAAACACAAATTTATTCAAACCTTCATATGTATTTTGGTTCAACAAATCCTTCAAGAATCAATTACATGCATTCATGATTTAATAGAAAAAACAAAATTCAGAAGTTTTAAGGGTTATCAGGCACTTCATGCCTTCAAATCTTCAAACCCTCATGCGTTCACATGTTCTTGGCTTCCCTATTCTTTTAAAATCTGATTTTTACCTTCATCCTACAACTCTCTTGGCTGCTTTGAATACCTCCAAATCATTTCTTCCTTTTCTTCTATTTCTCTCCTCTTGGCAAGCTGAATTCTTACATTTTTCCTCATGCAATCCTCGCGAGCAACCTGCAAGTTCTTTCTTCAACCTTGCTGCTGTTGATTGCTGCTTCTTAACACCATTAAAGGTTGTATTTTATAGAGGTTTAAACCTTTAGGAGGTGCCAAATGGTGGCACCCAAATCTGCTCTTTAATTTTCATCCAATTATCTTTGAAATTCCTTTGTATATGCTTAAAGTTCATCATTAAATGTCTCCAGATATGGCGTCCAAGCTTGCTGCACCATATACCATGCCTTGTTGCTGCAGATGCTTCATAAAATGAATAAATCATGAACTAAGTCGTGCTTATTCACCCCAAATTGAAAATTGAAGAGTCATTAATTGATTTTTCAAAAACCACTAGCTTTTTCCTCCAATTTAGGCATGCAAATCAAAAGAATGGAATGCCAAATTTCACTTGCCTTATGCACACCTCCTTAAGCAACCAAATTGAATAAATTAATTAATTTTTAATTTATTTTACTTTACAAGTTCCATATAACATACCAATGGACCCCTTCAATCCTTGAAACCTTGAAATTGTGCAATATAATAATTTTAAAATCACATTAAACACCATGTTGACTCTAAGTTTTGAAATGGAAGCCAAGTCTATATAACCTTCAACACTCCATGAGACGCTCTCGAAGCTCAAACCTACTCCAAAAATGCAAAAAATGAACATGAAAAGAATTTCTTTTTGGTGATGCGAGATTGCCTATGGACTTGGATGCTCTTGTATCAGACACATTGGGTAAGAAAAATTTGTGAGCTTGAGCTCACAAAATGGAGTTAGACGGTAGAATCGCCCATCTAGTTGTAAACAGCCTACAACAAACTCCATTGCAATAGGTGCATTATAATTCTTCTTTATTCTCCTCTTCTAGCACTTAGCTTGGACCATCTTCATCCTCCTCCAAATGCAATTCCTCCACTCTCCAACTCTTTTCCTCTTATTGTGGAAATTTATCCACCATTGGATGACCTCCACCAAAAGTCTCTCCCCTGTTTTCCATTCTCAACTACACCTGCACATACTTCTAAGCTAACAATATCATAAAAAATTCCTTCTTTTCCTTAGCATTCTCTTCTTCCACTCTCACCATCTCATTTGGATAGAATCCATTATCTTCATAAAAATAAAAAATACTATGCTTTACCTCATCATTCTTTGCTGCAATATCTTCTTTATCTTCCTCATTCTTAGCTGCAGTTTGTTCTTCATGGGCATTTGCTACAACTTCTTCAAAAATTTCCTATATTAACCCAAGTTTTTTGGACAGGGATAGTAGGGGATGGGGGATGTGTTTCAGAGTCTTTGATTTTTCGGGCCATTTTTTGGGGATGACAAAGACGGCAACAATATAAAAAATGGGAAAAATTTAAGATATTCATATGATAACATTGATAAAGCACTCATTTATATGTTATAGAACCTTAATACATAACATTTGTGTTAAATTGAGAGTTCACATGAGAGTCAAAGTCAAACAAATTAGCAAATGTCAAATCTTAATTCAAGTCACTTTCATAATTCATTGTCAAGATGCATATGATATTAAAAAATTGTATACAAGATACAACAAAATGCCCAAAGGCTACAAGTTTCAATTTCAATTACAAGATGAAAATACAAAAAGGGAATGTGGCTATGATATTGATGAGTAGCCAACATCTAATATTAGTCCATCCACCCATCACAATAGAACTATTTGTCTTGATCCAAGTTTGCCTCATATCCTCCATTAACAAATTGAACTTAGAATATTCTTTGTCGAGAATGGTAGTGCATAGTTTATGATCTCTAGGGGGGAGAAATGAGGGACCAATAGATGCTACATCTTTGATCATTTGTTTGAAATAAGAGGAATGGGCCACATGAAATGGAATGGCATGTGCATAAAAAAATTTGGCACTGGAAGACTGTTGCATCTTGTGCTTGCAGATTAAACATACTTGCAACTCCCCCTAACCTCTCACCACCACTAACCTTCCTCTTTCCTCTTGTGGCAATATCACTACTACCACTACCAACCATGGATGGCATAGACATAGATGATTGTCCACTTGTAGAAGAACGTGCCGGTATTGTCCCACCTTTAGACCTCATTTTTGCCTCCATGTGCAATCTATGAGATTGTACCCTTGTGTAGTTCCCTATGAAATCTGTGTTGCAAATGTGACACAACCACACCTTACTCCCCCCTGAATTTTTACTTTTGATATCTAGGGCTGTCACAAGTTGAAAAGGTTTTTTTTTTGTTTTTTGTTAAAAGGGCCTTTTGCATAAGGTTTCAAGACATTGGAAGGGCACTCAAATGGATTTGGTAGCTGTTCACCTCCACCCCCAATACTTCCACACTCTGATGAAGTTGAAACTCTTACATTTATTTGAGTTTCTTCCGGTTCATTGTCACTACTGTCATTCTCATTGTTGCTCATGTTTGTTTTTTTGAGATTTAATGCAACTTTGAACTAAGAAAGGAAAAAAAACAAAAGAAGACATTTCTTACTTTAAGCTTTGAAAATAAAATTGCAAAATAAAAATGAAAATGCTAAAATGACTTACCTCTTTTAAGAAATTGTAGTCTCACTACCAATGATGCCTTAGATTCAACCTCTTTTGTAGTTGCTCTTTCAATCCTTGCTAAAACAATTTGCTTTTCCTTCAAACCTTGTTGCAATATTTTTGCACAAACAAAAAGTGCATATGAAATGAAATGAGGCTCTTTTTCGTCATTTAGGGTGAGCTGGGGTGTGGAGGCCCACAAAGAAAGAATATTAAAATGTTTTTATTTAATCTTTGAGTTTTTTTTTATTTAAAAAATGTCACATTTCTTGTGATTTTGCATTTTCTAGGTACAGCTTAGGGACATTTCTTAGGCATCTCCTCATCCCTGAAACATCCCAAAAACAAGGACATGCCTAAAAATGGCAGGGATGCGTCTCCAAGTTTACTTGCTTGAAATTTCTACAACATTTTCTTTCTTTTCATCAACTCCTGCTAAAATACTTTTATCTTGCATTTTCAGTCA
>VDFB02110466.1:34384-216139 GCA_007258455.2 Sequoia sempervirens
GTTCTAAATTAGTTTGTATCTGCACTACATTTTGAAAAGATTCCTTAACGTAAATGTGCACCTCAACCTTTGAATGAGGGCTCTCCTCTCACTAGTAACTATTATCATATCCCAACTCAGCCCTAGGCTGATTGGAACAAGAATTTGGACCTTCGGGTGGGCCATGGCTCCCCTTAGAACACACTCCCTTTGAATCCTAATTCTTTTTTCAGGTCTACTGACTCCCATTACACAAATCAAATCCTACTGCAATTTTTTTAGCACCATGCACATGAGAAGATTTTTGAGTTGTATTTTCCCACAAAAAATGGAAATAGTTGTTACTGTGGAATAGTAGAAAGCACACCAAAGGTAATGTTTTCCATGTTTGAAATGGAAATTAGACTCTGCCCGCTTAAGGAAATGACCCTTATTGGTAGATTAATGGGGGCATTATAAAAAAAAAATGGGTGCATGAAAACTGGAAACTTGCAGAGTCTATCTATACTCGTCTGGTTCCAAAGGGAGATTTCATGGTCATTTTCTCCAATAAACGAGAAAAAGAATGGCTTTTTCAAGGAGATGCAGTTTGTTTATGAAGGGTTAGTCTCTGGTGTTTAATTTCATAGAAGATCTTTTGAGCATGGTTCCAGTATGAGTCAGGCTGCCCTTGCTTCCCAGTGGCTATTGGGCAATCTTCCACCTTCGAAAAAATCGAAGTGATAGGTGAGTACATTACTACATCTGAATTTACTAAGTATCACTGTATTCTAAACTATGTGAGGATCTGTATAAAAATGTTAGAAGTTAGTATTTACAGCTAACTAAAAGCCCAAACAGCAGAGAAGCGTTTGCTAGATTGATAATGCAGTTGTGCTACACACAAATACAAAGATCAATGAAACCAAAATAATCAACGAATGTCAAAATGTACATTTACTAAACACAAAACCAAATAATTCGATTGTTTATTCTATACTTGCACATATGTATTTAGCCCATTCATATATTGAGAGAGATCTAAGAAATTCTCTGCTATCCGACAGAAAATAGTAGGGATGCGTTGATTGGGAGGATAGCTTGAAAACATAATTTTATATTTTGACATGCACCATATCCACTGAATATCGTGTGTAAAAGCTAGAATTATTCAACGCTCACAAATTTGGGTGTAGGAAGATGCAACAACTTTAGCAAATTCCTCAAATCTGTAAGGTAAAGACACCTACAACTTAGAAAAAAAAGATAAACTCACCCAAATACGATGAGACATGATTCAAACTCCCCAAAATTGGATCCAAGGTAACCCCTGTGTGAGGATGCCCTAAACGAGAGTGACGGTTTTCATCCCCAATTCTGAAGATGAAGTCTAGGGGGGTTTATGTCTTCCAAACACCATAATTCAACGCAGGATTGAGATCCTCAGAGCTACAGAATCCACCCCTGAAATTCAAATATTCATTCCTTAGATTATGTAGCAGAAAAAATCTAAGACTAGGGTTTGAGAGCGAAAAGGAAAAGGTAGCAGACCTTCCATGGCTACAACAACCTTTATGGATTTCCTCTTGCTTTTATCATCCTCAATCATCCCCTATAAGACCATTTTATGAAAATTTTTAATAGAGACTAACTATTATTTGAAATTTTGACATGATTCCATGAACAAAAGATACGTACAAAAAGAAATACTTGAAGACGAGTAAGAGGGAGTCCTTCAGGGCTGAAGTGTGGCACACCAAGCAATACCAAGATCAGTGTACGAAGCAGGCCAAAAATGCAATGAGAGATTCAATGACACCAACTGTTACAGAGGACACCCCATCACAAAACCAACGCCTGTAGTCAAAGAAGGGGTGGGCGACGATGCCTCAGCCTCAACAACAAAAGCCACGCAGGCCATCATCTGCAATAGATACGAACTTATCTGCTCCTGGCATTTACAAAGCCCTACCTAGTGCTGGAAAAAAAATTAAATGAAAACCAATCTCCCTTCAGCCGCTGCTTCAATCAATTCACAGTAAATTAAAAGCAGATTCCACGCATGTGACGAAGATCTGAAATATTAAATGTGAATCCAATTTTTTACAAACGTGAGGTCAGCAATGTTTAATGAGTCGGAAACAACTAACAGGAAATTGTTTATCGGCTACCTGTATCCAGCGTGAGACAGGTTTCAGGCATAAACCTCACACTATATATAGCCTATCGGCTAATGATATTCACTATTATTTACACAATATCTTGTAAATATCTTGTAACGTAGATATTTTTTGGTTTCTTTCTATTTTCTGTGATTCGGTGATGTTTCTATTCCTATCTGGGAAACATCTCTTTTATAATCTATTTAAGAAGCTAATTTGCTTCTTTTTTAATATCAAATATTCAAATCTTTTCAATTTCATGGTATTAGAGCAGGAATTTTTTTCTGCCGCTCTTCGTGGTTTTTTTAGTTGAAATTCACAGGTTCAATAGAATCTAAAAATTGTGTGATTGCTTCTTTGGTTTTGGCGGCTCAATTTGTGAAGGTTTTTTTGATGCGGTTTCTGTGAAGCTTTTGTGCACAACCTGGTTTTTTCATCTGCTCACATTGTGTTTTTTTTAATCTACGACTTCTGAAGGTCGCGTTTTAAATTGCTACACAATTTTATTTTTTGTCATTTTTCGGAAGAGTTTTTTCTACTCGCGATCTGGGTATTTTCTTGAGCTCGTGTTCTATGCAACCTTTCCCTGGCTATGCGTGACAATTTTCTGGGCGTTGTTTGTTCATTCGCGTTGGATTTTTGGTGGCTCATGTCTGAAAGAAAAAAAAAATTGCGTCTCTTTCCCTGCATTTTTCCTATCATGACTTCTGCTTGGAGTCAAAAACCCTAACTGCAACTTGCATAGTTTGTTGAAATTGTGATTTTCAGCCATTATTGATGATGTTTTTTAGAAAACGGGACATTGCAGTTGTTCTGGGTGCCGTTCTTCTGTGAAGTTGAGGCCGAGGATTCTGAATGTCGAGTCCTCCTTTTTGCATTTGAGATGGATATTTTGATCTTTGGCAAATTTGCTACTCTCTTTGCACACGTCAGTCTGATTAAACAGAGTTTCTTGCCCATGACCTATGACGTCTTTTTTCTGTTCCTAGTGATTTATTCTTCTTGCTGGCATTGGTCGATTTCTCATAAATCCGCATATGCTCTATCATTGTGGCTATGACCTGTATTGTTGACTATCTTCTGCACATCTTATCTCTATCTGATACACGTGCATTCTGCTTGTGGGTCATCTTTGAACATGTTTGTCTTTTTCTGTCGTGCTATTTTGTCCTTGGGATGTGTTCGAAATTGGCTATTCTATCTTTTTTGACAGAGCTCAGTATTTGAGGTGCTTTTACCTCTATTCTATCAGAAATTGGCTTGAGAAATTTTTTAACAAATGGCCTCGTTGTCGCACATTATGCTGGAGGGTAGTCAGAAGTTTAATGGCTGTAATTACAACACCTAGAAGCAGCGAATGATGACAATCTTCAAATATCGCTGCCTTGACCAGATTATTCTAGGCAAAAAGACACAAGTTGCATCGGGAGATAAAGATCAAGAAAAGTTTGATGAGCAAAATCGTGAAGCAGTGATGCCCATTGAATTGTCTGTCACCGATGATTAGCTGCCTCAGGGTCCGTCTGGTAAATCAACAAAAGAAATTTGGGATCATTTGAAAGATCTTCATGCAACATCCGAAAAAAGCCATGCGTTCTTCCTGAAGAACATGCTGTTTTCCATCATGATGGATGAAAAAACATCTTTGTTGGCGCACTTGACGAAGATCAAGGACACCTGTGATCAACTTGAGGCTATTGGTTGGAAAATGGAGGAAGAAGATATGGTAGTCATCACTCTGAAGAGTCTACCAAAATCTTACGAGCACTTTATTGAGACCCTCACCATTACTTAAGCTAATGTTGATTTGAAGTTTTCAGATCTTTGCACCATACTTCTGCAGCAAGATCGTTGGAAACAACAGTTCAATAGCGGTGCTAGTTTGTCCTCCATAGAGCAGGCTTTTCCTGCTAAGACCTTTCAAAAGAACAAGGGGAAAAATCAGCCCTCTCGAGTCTCAGTAGACCAGTCAAGTGCAATCTTCAGATTCTTCCAAGAAGAAGAATGTTCAGTGCAACTATTGTCATAAGTATGGTCACATGAAGAAAGATTGCCAGAAACGCTTGGCATCTGAACAGAACAAGCAAGGAGAGTCCAAACCTAAAGCACATGTTGCAGAGCACATTGAGCAAAAGGAGTCTGCATTCTATGCCTTCATGGGCAAGAGTCCAGCAGATCCTGTGAAATCCTTTGCCTAGTACATTGATTCAAGTGCTTCTCGACATTTCACTCATCATCGAGACTGATTCATTGAGTACACGTCCTTCAAAGACTTTGTTATCTTTGGAGGAGGCGAGGAGTATACTGTTGTCGGAAAGGGCAACGTGCAAACTCATTTTGGAGGGAGAAATGTAATTTTTCTTGATGTATACTTCGTACCTGGCATGGAGTTGAACCTTCTTTCTGTCAGTCAGATTATGACACTCTCCTCAGTTGGATATCATCTTCAGCATGCACACTTGCAGCATTGTTTATAGAGAGACACACACCACAGTTGTTCAAGGACTTGAGGATCATGGTCTAGATAGACTTATTGATTTTGGTGATTCTCAAGAGCACGCTATGGCAGCCAGGAGTACTTCAATCAGTAGCCTTTGGCATCAGCGTTATGGGCACCTGAACATGCAATATCTCTCAATTATCTCGAGATGATCTGGTTGGTGGCCTACCTGCAATTTAGACTCAAAATCATGGAGTATGTGAGGCTTGTTAGGCTGGAAAGCAACATTAGACTCCATTCTTAGATGGTGATTCATGGCGAGCTTCCAAGGTATTACAGTTGGTTCACGCTGATTTATGTGGCCCAATGAATACTCCTTTAGTTACTGGTTGCAGGTGTTTTTTTATTATTTGTTGATGATTGCGGTAGAAAAATGTGGGTGTATTTTTTAAAAAACAAATCAGATGTGTTTGGTATTTTTCAGCAGTATAAGGCCTTAGTTGGAAAAGAGTCTGGTTCTCCATTAGTTACTCTTAGGTCCTGTTAATGGGGGGGAATTTTATTCTTCTGATTTCTCCACATTCTATGCTACACATGGCATTAAGCCCCAACTCACCACACCATACACCCCACAATAGAATGGTGTCGTTGAACGTAGGAACCGCACCATCATTGAAATGGCTCATTCCATGGTGGAGCATAGACATGTTCCTAAGAAATACTAGGCTGAAGTAGTTTATACTATTGTTTATCTTTTGAACTTATATCCAACTCATGCGGTTGAGAAGATGACTCTTGAAGAAGACCAGGACACAAGCCTAAAATTAGCCACTTGAAATTTTTTGGCTCTACTGCTCATGTTTGGATTCCGGATGCCAAGCGCACTAAGTTGGATTCCAAAAGCCAGAAACTCATGTTCATTGGTTACAGTGAAAATCATAAAGCATACAGGTTGATTGATGTCGAGACAGATCGTCTCATCTTTAGTCATGATGTTGTGGTTGATGAAACTACTGGGCCTTTCTTTCAATCTTCTACATTTGTGCATCCTAAGGAACAACCTCCGAATGCTTTTGAATTGGGTGTTTGTCTTCCCCCGAGTCTACCTGATGGGAGGGATTCTGCAGTTGAGCAACCACCTTAGTAGAATGTTCCACCACGTGCCCCTTCTCAAGACAATTTGGATCCTGATCCAGTTGATTCTGTACCAGCCACACCTGGTGATGTTGTTCCTCCTGATTAGATATTGGTACTTCTACTTTTCGACCTAAATGGTATGCTAAAACCATTAGTGATCTTCATGATGATGAGTTGATCGAGGGTAGAATTGCTCGGAAAAAGAGCAAGCAAAAAAATACTTTTAATTTTGCTCTCATGGCCAATCTGCACAGCATCTCTGAGCCTCAAACATATTGTGAGGCTAAAGGCATACCTGAGTAGGAACAAGCTATAGAAGCTGAACATCGTAGCCTTCTGAAGAATAATGCTTGGGTCCTTTATGATCTTCCACCTGGGAAAAAGCCCATTCACTGCAAATGGGTGTATAAAGTTAAGTATAAGATTGATAGAACCCTTGACAAGTAGAAGGCTCAGTTAGTAGCCAAAGGGTTCTCACAGATAGAGGGCATTGATTATGAGGAGACTTTTGCTCCTACAGCCAAAATGAGTACTATTTGGCTTATCCTTGCTACAATAGCCCAGTTTGGTTGGAAAGTCCATCAAATGGACGTCAAGAGTGCGTTTCTCAATGGTGATCTATAGGAAGAAGTTTGTATGACATAGCCTCCTGGTTTCAAGGTTCCTGGTAAAGAACATCAAATTTGCAGACTTGTGAAAGCATTCTATGGCCTTAAACAAGCTCCATGGGCATGGTACATGAAAATTGATAAGTACCTTCTTGATTGGTTTTTAGAGGAGTCCTGATTCAAATTTGTATGTCAAATAGTTTGGTAATGATATTCTTGTGCTTGTTGTCTATGTTGATGACCTTATCATTACTGGCAGCTCAGAACATTTGATTGAGGAGTTAAAACAAAATCTCAATCAATCCTTTGACATGACAAATTTGGGACTTCTTCATTATTGTCTCGGTGTTGAGGTTGGTAGACAGCTGAGAGCATCTTCATTTCTCAATCCAAGTATGCTTGTAGTTTGTTTGATAAGTTTAGAATGACTGACAGCAAACCTGCATCAACACCTATGGAGAAAGGGCTCAAACTATTAGCAAAATCAGATTCACCTATGGAGAATGAATCAACATTCAGGCAACTAGGGGGCAGCCTCATTTATCTCATTGCCATTAGACTTGATCTTAGTTTTGCAGTGAGCTGCATCTCTCGCTTCATGACAGCCCCTAAAGCTGAACATTGGGTTGCAGTGAAGCGTGTGCTGAGATATGTGAAAGGGACTTCCGAATTTGGCATTTTGTATGGAAGGTGCAAAGATCCCAAGCTGATTGGTTATACAAACTCAGATTGGGTAGGTTTTGTTGATGACAAAAAGTCTACTTTAGGGTATGTATTCAATTTGGGTACAAGTGTAGTTACATGGACCGGTAAGAAGCAGCAAGTCATGGCTCTTTCCTTGACTGAAGCTGAATATCAGGGAACTATTAAAACAGCTTGTGAGGTGGTTTGGCTTCGAAGGGTGCTTTCGGACATGCAAATGTCTCAAGCAGGGCCTTCCCCCTTATACTGTGACAATCAAGGGGTGTTGAAACTCGCCAAGAATCTAGTCTTCCATGAAAGGACAAAGCATGTTGAACTTCATTGTCATTTCATCCGCTAGCTTGTCAAAGACGGATCGGTGGTACTGCATTATGTTCCAACTAAAGATCAAACTGCTGATATTCTCACCAAGTCTCTCAGTCCAGATAAGTTTGTAAAATTCAGGGGGCATCTTGGTGTAGTTGATAGATTGACCATTAAGGGAGGGCATTAAAATAATATTTAATTATTATTTAATGGTCAATATCTTGTAACGTAGGTGTTTTTTGGTTTCTTTCTATTTTCTGTGATTTGGTGATGTTTCTATTCCTGTCTGGGAAACATCTCTTTTGTAATCTATTTAAGAAGCTAATTTGCTTCTTTTTCAATACAGAATATTTCAAATCTTTTCTGTTTCACTAAGTAAAAGCTAGAGATGATTCTCAAATTGGACATGTCCAACAGTCCAAGGCATAATCATTTCAATTTGTCATTTAGAGGTCATATTTACAAGAATATGGTTGTGGAAAGGTGTGGTCAGAGTAGCTTTACAATTTCCATTTCGATTCCCACTTCTTTTGTCTTGAAGAATTTAAGTATTCTCCACATGGACTTTTACTTGGGCTGTGCAATTTATGTTAACAAGGATATAGCTGCAAAGCTAGCATGTTGGCTATATCAGCATCTACAAGTTGTATGGTGCTTTGATTATTTGAAATAGTATTAACAGAAGCTGCAAATAGATAATATTATCTGGATTCATGTAAAATGAGGATTGATCCGCTTAAGCAATTATTATTTTGGGAGTTCACAATGGAGAAAGCTCTGCTGTAGCCAAATTTATGATAGCTCTTGAAGCCACTAATGCAGATACCCAAATGGATAAAGATATGGCAGCAGTTGCAGTTGCTATTGATTGAGGCACATGCCATCAGTTTTCTCTCCACTTCTGGAAGCTCATCAGCGTTTGGTGTGATGCTGTTGGCAGATTTTGTAGAGCTTACTCCCTCTTAGTATTGTCCAATCTGTCCTCCATAGCCCAGGACATTATTCTATGGAAATTATTAAATTCTGCATTCGTCTTCTTGTGGTGGATCATGGTATTGATGGATATTTTCTTTGTTTAATAGGTTTTGATACAGGTATTTTCATGCCTCTGTCTACAAGTTTTGTCTGACTGTTGTTTCCCTTTGAGGGATCTTCCCTTTCCATTGACTAATATTTTGTAATTGTATATTATATTATAATTTAGCCACTCTGAATTTAAATCTATGTTCCACCGCATTCCCTTTTCATGGCGATGAATATATGAAAGTACATGAAAGGGGATGACTAGAAGCATTCCATAAACCTAGGAAAAATATTTGATTGAGAAAGCCAGGACACAGCGATTGGAAACAAGAGGTGGGATGCTCTTGTGAAACTTAGGCCTACTCACACTTGGCTTCCTCTTATGGTGGAAAAGTGAAAAAAAGGGTTAGAACGCTGTGTGGACACTCAATAATCATAAACCAATACAGTGAGAGATTTGTCCTCATCAGAATTATATAATAGATTTCCACCTCTAATTGTGATCATTTTGTATATAATTTACAAAAAGCAATTTAACTTAGAAAAACAAATATATCCAACAATTTTTTTGTAATTATAATGCACCTAATTTTATATCTTATTCTATGTAAATAAAATAATATATCTTCTAATTCTTTCCTTGATTTGTACTCTCTTACATATTACTTAAACGTATTTTGCTATTAGAGTAAGTGTAATCATTTTAAGGTTCAAGTGCTAGCCATATAATGTATGAAATTCTTGAATCAATGAACATGTTCATTGATTCAAGAATAGTAGCAATACAAAATAGAAATTTCTGAATTCATTTCTCAATGTTTTCATTACGACAAAAGGCCTGAAGGATACAAAATCATAAATGAAAGTGTAATGACTACCTACATTTCTTACAACTGTATGCCATCATGCTTTTGCTCATTCTACACCTGTATACTCTCATCTTATAAATTATCTGCTCTCCTACAACTGTATGCAGTTATAGAGTTGCCCATCGATGAAAAGGGTAACAGGTTTTTTCTGTCTTTGTTGGCTTGTCTATTCCAACCAAAGAATATTATCTGGTGATGCTGGAAGTATGGAACATCTATACTTTTGTAATTTGAAAGCTGGGTGATTTATAATTTTTGATATTATGATAGTTAGATTTGAAGAATTCTGGTATATTTGTGAAAGCTTCTAAATAATTTTTTTATCTCTAAAAAACCTCCCGTTTGGTTTCGAGTTTCTTGTTTCTGGAAAGATAGGAGGCATCTCCACAAACAAAAAGCTGCAACTCATGTAATCAAAATCAAGTTGCTTGCAACTATAATCGGATGCCTTAAATCGACTTTTTCTTATTTATCATTCTGATTATGGCACTGCCTAAACAGTGTATTTAGGTTAGTCAGTGATGTTAAAGGAAAGCAAAATGCTGGTCTCAGAGGAAGTTTGCATGTATGTGATTTACATTTTAATTTTTAAGATACTTTATTGCATACAATTCAGTGCAGTGATTGCCTTCTGGATAAAGCTTGCAAGTTTCCTCCAAGATACATTGCAGATACTCTTTGGTAAATTGTATTTGATTAGAGTGAAAGAAATTGCTGATTTTCTATAGTTCTTTTCTAGACTTTCTTCATGTCTCTTCAGTACTTTTAGTTTTGACTATAAATCATTTAGTAAGCTGGTATTCTATCTTAAAACCATTTTTTTTTTCTTTAGTTGGAAGGAGGAGTTGAGTACAATAAGAGTGATGCTGTCATATTCAATTTTCATATGATGCAGGGCATCAATTTTGAGTTTCCTCTAGTAAAAGTTTGTCATTTTGTTTCTGATTGATTTTGTTGATGCCTAGCATTTTTCTGTAGGCGAGTTCTTCCCTACATATTATGGTGATGTGCACGGGGCCAAGCAAAATTTATTGTAGTTCAGGGCCCTGTCCACATTGCATAATTTCAACTTATTGAGAGACAAAACAGATTTAATCTGCTTGCTATCGGTAATTAACAACATATCAATAAGTAGTGCATAAAGCACCGGGATCAATTGTGTTCTCATCCAGCAAATGATCTCAAGGAACGTGCCATATAACAGCTATTTAATAGGTAATTGTTGATAGATCACAAGCATTAATACAAAGATTTATCATATGGTGTCTGAATGCTCAGTACTTCCTTTCATCTCATGCTGATATTTATCAAGGGCATCACTTGATCCCTCAGCAAAATATGTAGTATTCTGGTTTTCCAGTGATACAATCAAGTTATTAACCATTTTACAATTCTACTATCACAAATAGGGTTTCCCTCAATCATGACAATTTATACATAATGAAGACAAATATTTGGCTGTTTAAGCACACCATATTTGTTGCCTGGTCATCATATTTAGATTCATAGACACCTAAACCAAGCAGACACCCATAGAGTTTAGCACGCATATACAATTGTAATGCTTGCTTCTGAGTAACGGCTCTTTCAAATCTCTATCATTCACATTGAATATACAAAGATTACACAGGATTGCAGCAATAGCAAAATATTTAATGCTGTAGTGGAGTGTTCCTGTTCCTGTATCATTAGAAGTCAGGAAGTTAGTAAGCGACCTTCCTACATTCTGTAGATTACTCCTTACCAATTTGAGCCTCGTCAGAAGAAATCTGCCTAGCACTATATTCAATTTGGTAGTTCGAATTGAGAGATGTTAATATCTTTTCCTTGGTACTGTTTTCGTACATAGGTTCATGTTCCAGATTCTTGCTGTAATTCTTGTGACTAACCACATTTCATCTGTAAACAGTTAAACAAAGTTACAGTGGCACATGGCAAATGTTGTTTCTGGGTTTCATAAGAATTCTAGTACTCTTTTCTTTTTTCTTCTTTTTGTATCTTATTTTCTGATCCATGTAGAAATATGGTTTAACTGCTATATAACAATCAAGGCATACTAAAATTTGTCTCTAGAAAGTCAGGCACCTAATTGGACTTTCTATGCGCTTTGAAATTCTATGGAGAATTCTGCTCTAGTTCCTTCTAGAGGCTGGAGGTGTTCAATATATTACTAAATAAAGAGTTATGTAATGCTTTTGGGTTTTGCATGTTCAAGGTGTTTGACATTAGAATATTCTTATCTGAATCTGGCTGGACCCTGGATTCGATCACAATATGACTTGTTATTGATTAGAGATCCCAGTAAGAGAGCCTTGCCTTCGGGTCCCCAAAAAGGCCCATAAATCCTTTTTTAAGGCGGCAATTTCTGTTATGCAAGTTTTAGAATATGTGCTGGTTGTAAAGAAAAATCAAGCGAATAATTTGTTATATTCTTGGCATTGTATTTTAGTATGCCTATTTGGCTGCTACATTTTTAATCACTTTTGGGCATTATTCTATTTGTTAGGGTGTTAAGGTAGCAATATACCCTAGAACTAATCTTAATTTTTTTAGTGATGGAATTTCTGGTGTGAATTGGAACGCCCTTTCAGCTTGATTGAAAATTCTATGCCTGCAGTACAGAATTGACTACTTAGAAACATTAAAGCCATTTGTCAATAATAAAAACAGGATCCTCTCTTCTATTATCAAACAAGAATTTAAATGCAATACAGAATTGACTACTTGAGACATTAAATCCATTTTCCAAAAATAATCTTCTTTTATGCAATCAGAACTTAAAATCACTATTCACTTCCTATGCTTGAAAATACTGAGTTGTGACAATCTTTTCATTATGTTTTATGAATGGGTGATAAATGAATTTTAAGAATGGCACCTTAATCATAATGATTACTGTTTAGTTTTTAAAGTATTGTGGATGTATCAAGTTTAAACTATCTTTTTGTTAAATAAACACTCACACCCGCCAGTCTTATATGATGCAAGGTGGATTTCATTTGGGACTCACATTCGACCTCACCTAAGAGGTCTCCATTATCATGGCCACATAAAGATGGGAAGCACACCCAGCAGGAGCTTGGATCCAGGTCATCATCTTAACGATTTCTTCACTTTACCACTAGATAATGACCTGCTGGACAATATAAACTTGACTTTCTTACTTCAACTATTCTAATTATTTTTCAGAATCTTTTCTACTTGAGCTAGCTTTGCAGCTGATTTGCATCAATTTGATCTTTAGCTATGAATTGTTAAGTATGAAATTTTAGCACATGGCCTTGTACCATGAGATTTGGAAAATGTCTTGCAAGAAGTTTCCAAGATCCAAAATAACCAGTTTAGTTGGTTTAGTTGACATCCAGATATTCCCGAAGAAAGTAGATTTCCATTCTAAAATATTTGTAGCATCAGATAACAGAGACAGTTAATAGGTGTTCCTCAAGTTTGTTAAATTGTATATGCAACAAGATTTATTTGCTCCAATTCACAAACAAATTGGGAGGAACGTCAACTCCGATTCATGAATACAAAGGTAGGTAAAGGTGCGAAGCCCATGATTCTCTGGCTGCCCACCTACAGTATTTCAAGCTTGTACATGATTTATCCTTCCTCGTTTGAGTAAAACTCAGTTTTCTAATTGTCACATGTACAGATTCGATTAATTAATTCTCACAAACATGGCTAGTTTTGTTCATGATGCATACCAATTGCTGGCCCCAACTGGGGATTAGTTGCTGCATGATCTGTCTCAGGAAGATTTAAGAAAAACTGACATTCACTGCTTCATTGCTAGCTAAAATGAAAATATTGTAGATAAGCAACTTTGGTGATTGAGGTTTGGGTTCTGAAACAAATAACATCATCTCATGACACCAGACAGTCCTCTGGATGGATGAAATATACACATATGCCAAGTACCATTTGCATTCAGTAGTCCTTAATGGGTTATCTGTTAGGCTTACCATAAAAATTGCAAGGCATAGCAAGGCTTGAGCTGAAAGCTGTATGTCACTATGCATCTCAGCTCACTGTTACGTACAAATGGATCAGAACCCATTCATACATTTTAGAATGTGGTACATTTTTGCTGTCTAGCTTGGATCAGATAAATGTGACACTATTGCAAGTGAAAGTATATTGAAAATGTTTTAAAATCAGTATACTACACTATACTGTGAGGCGGTGACAATTGGTCTTTTGAGAAATAGATAATGAGTTTTTGCAGAAAATTCATCATTCTATGTTTTACCACAACTGCTGAGAGATATTTGTGTTTTGTGGGTCTTCTTATCTGGTGATTATTTTTGAAGGTCACTAAATAATGAGAACTCCTAGGAAATTGCCGTTTTTGTGATTATTTGAATATTAAAAATAGCCCTATGTAATGAAGTAGCTCAATTGGTTGAGCACAATTGATGAGGATGGTGGTATGTTTCTTGATTACGCCATCCACCAAGGTTTGAATCCCCATAGGCACAAGTGGGCCATGTTCAACCTCTACGTGACATTTGGGGACAAGATCCCCCTGCTTGTGATTGCTTAGCTGAAGGACAGCTTTTGGTTTAGATGTATACCTACTCATCATGTTGTAATCCCCTTGTTCAAAAAAACATAGAGATGCTGATACCTACGTAATCCAATTGTGTCATCAAAAACAAAAATCTCTCAATTTTTTACAATATTATGACGGCAATAACAACATGAATAACTTTTAATGTTCTTCAAAATAAATTATTCTAACAGCCTTTAAAATGTTTGATTAAAAACAAGGCCTTGTAAATGTTATGTGGCAAACTGTAACTTTTAATTTTTCTTTTTATAATCTAGTAATCACTTATTAATAATGTGTACTGTTTTTAACAAGTTTAAATTATGAAGGATGAAGTAAAGACATTATAATAGTGTTTATTATTGTAATGGTTAGAATTATGATATTCGTGTTATTTTCTATTTAGTCTAGTATCTATTTTGATGGATATGCTTTAATGCAACAATTATGTTGACAAGTGTAATTTGCAGTGATAGTAAGGGAAAAGCATTTGATATTGTGACCTTGAATGATCAACTGTGAAACTTTTTTTATTTAGAACTGACATTATATATATAACATTAAAATTTTAAAATATATATTAATATCTACAAATGAAACTATCCAAGAGTGACATAGAAGTATATAATATTTATTGCACTTTTCAAAGTAAAATAAAATGAAAGAAACTTTGAAATAATGGACATCGGCCTCTCTAAAAGTATAATTATAAGAAACATACAAAAATAAAACAAGTATATTACCAAAAAAATAACTTTTCAAGTAAATAATATAGAGAAAATAAAAATAATTTTTAAATAAAAATAAAATAAATCTAAATTATAATAAGATATTTATTAAGTAAATAAAATAGTTAGAGATTGATATCTCACATTTTTAGATAATATTCTTATTGTTAAATTTGGTTTATGATTTCATATATACACATACCCATACACGTTCACACATATTGCATCAAAATTTAAAAATATGTATTAATGTCTACAAATTAAATATTCAAATTAAAAATTAAGTGAAAAAGTTATTGAAAGTTATTGAAATAATGAATGTTGGCCTCTTCGAAAGTATAATTAAAGGTAACATAAAAAAAATAAAACAAGTATATTACCGAAAAAATAGATCTTCAAATAAATAAGTAAAATAAAATATTTGGTAAGTAAATAATATAGTTAGAGATTGATTGATATATCATGGTATTTTCTAGATATATGGTATATTGATAAGTGGCATGCTCTTAGGGTAAGGTCCCACGAGGCAGCTTCAAGATCTATTTTCATGGAGTAGGTGGTCTCATGAAGCAAAAAAAAATATGCTACAAGTTTAATTGGAATCTTTTCTTGAAAAATAGCAGCCCCTATCTTGTAGTATTGAAGATTTTAGTTGGTGAAATTTGGGTGGGGCTAGTTTTTGCCCCAACTTAGGAATTTTTCTACCATTTGTCAATCATTTGAATTTAGATTTTTGCCAAGGAAAAAGTAGAGGGAAATGATGTTTATTTATTAATTTTTTATTCACAACATTCCTTTCTAGTTTCATGGGATCACCAACTTCCCTAAATTTAGAAGCTTAAACTTTTATGCTAAATTGCACTACTAAATTCATGGGATCACTAGCTTTAAAATGTTCCTAAAACATCTTAGCAATACCCTTTGATTTTTTTAAGGAAACCCCCTCCAGAGGACCTTACCCTTAGTGTTAAATTTGACTTATGACTCGATCTTTATTCATCTTTATTTCTCCCTATTGCATTTATTTCTATATATTCATCTTATTCATCACCATTTTGTTCTTAATCACATTTATTTCTATATATTTACTCTTTATCTTGAGATCCCTATCTTATTCTTGTAGGTCATTTTTGTTATGATCCTAATATGATACATTCCTCAGAATATATAATATATACCTAGGAATATATCATATTGGGATCAAATATTTAATATATACTTAGGAATATATCATATTACGATTGGTGGAACCTTCAAAATACCCTGTTTCATTGGTCTAAAATGCCTTTACTTTGGTGGCTTTTTGGTTTGAATTGAAAATAGGGTTTAGGATTTTATGCTAGGTGTGGGTTTTTGCTTAGTATATTTTCCCCTTATCTAAATCCTTGTCTCTAGTCTAGTCCTTTGTTGACTTGCTGTGGTCGGATCCAGGTTATCTTAGTTATATCTTAAGCCTTTGAATTCATTTGGTTACCAACCCCTTGTGGTTAGGATTCCCCGTTTACCCGTCGCACAATTTTTTCCCTTATTATTTGGTTTAGGGTTGATATTTTATAAAGTTGAAATTTTGAAATATTTGGCCTTTACATCCTTTGCAAAAAATTATTTTAATTCCTTTTAAGGGTTTATCCCACGTTCTCCCTAGGCGACCCCTCTTTTAAAACAACATTTTATGCATGTGCTAATTTCTACCACTTAAGTTTCTTGTATCACTCATCGCAAAAGCTTTGTTACTCATCAGGTTCATTACAACGATGAACGATGAACCTTTGAGTTTCCTTTGTATCCGTGTCGTGGAAAGCTCTCGGCCTTCTTGTTTTACTTTCACGATGAGCGATGGACTATGTTTCTTTCGCATCACTTATCACTGAAGACTTTTGGTTCTTTGGTTCCACTTCAACCAAGCACGATGGACTAAGAATTTTCTTTGTATTGTGCCATCCCTTCACGTTATAGAAAAGTTTTGTCGCTCATTTCATTTATAGCGATGAGTGATGAGAAGATAAGGGATTATGTGCTATGATCTTGACACCTATCAACATCTTGTGCCATGGCTCATTTTGCCCGTTGCCAAAAGTATTCTCATCTCCAAATCAACTACCACGATGAGCGATAGTGTAGAGTGAATTCTTTGTATCATCGGGAACTTCTCTTTGTTGAAGTATAAGTATATCTTTGAAACACTTCAGCGACAAGTGATGGAGAATATGTTGGCGGATATTCCTTCCATCAGAGGTTTTCTCCTCATCGCCGAAGTATAGGTCTAACCTTGAAACATTACAATGATGAGTGATGGAGTTCAGGGGATTAGTAAGCACATGGGTGGCTATGTGGCAATTTCCTAGGGAGTCATCGCTGTTTTAAAGCACATATGTAAAAGCAAGAAACGATGGTCAAGGGTAGTTGTAGATGATGTTTTAAATCAAAAGGATCGACAACAAGAATTTAAACTTGAATGACTACTTGTCAGTTTGCTCAAGCGAGCTATCTTTCAGACAGTAATGGAGGAGACGCTCCATTTCTGAGCCATAAATAGGGTTGTTGATCATTTTTCTTTCACAATCACAATCGTCAATAGATGAAGAACTGGTCAAGTTTAGAAGAAAAGAAAACGGCGAACTCCAAGCAGAGAGAATTTGAAGGACAAACTGTTGGTTTTCCCGGGTAAGTTGAATTTTTACCTTTGTGAGTAATTTTATAGCACTGGGTGGTTTAGGAGTTAAGTCGATTGCTAGGGTTGGCAATTTAGGGTTGTTGCTTTCTATTTAGCAAAGGAATTCTAATTGTTTCAGGTACACCTGAGTTGGCCTAGTGGTGGAGAACTTGTACTCTTGAAAGAGAGGCCACAAGTTCAAATCCTATAGGGGGTAAGGTATGTACACCTCGTATTGTGGAGCACGAGTTAGGTGCCTCCCTCATATTGGGAGTACGAGGAGTCCCATATACTGTAAGCCATCTGTAGACCCAAAAACATAACGCCTGGTATTGTGGACTATAAAAGGACCTTTCTTTTCCTTTGCACGTAGGGTTTGGGAAGGAGAGTGACATTTGTTAAAATTTAGTTGAACCCTATGAATTTGAAGAGTTTAGATTGTAATTACCCATTATCTGAAATCCTAGTTCTATCATACTGTAAAAATGAGTGAGCCCAACGAATCTACTGTCAAACCGGAGAGAAAACCTAAATAGAAAAGGGTCAAAAGACCTAAACCTCAAGATGACAAGCCTAAACCAGAAGTGCCTAATGCATCGACAAACAAGAGAACGGTGAAAGGAGACTATACTAGGTTCATGGAAGAAGCCTCTAAGGACCCAACTACAGAAGTTAAACTAGTTGGAAAGAGGAAAATTGGTGGAGCATTGCCAAGTCATTTTCAAGATTCAGCTTCTGGGGTTGGTGATGTGCTGCTGCCATAGAGCGGTTGGGATCTATTTCTATACGCTTTCAAAAGGAGGTTTGCCAGTCTCCCCACATGTCATCTATGGACCTGTGATGTTGGCAAATTGGTTTTCCCTAATGTATTTGTGGAAGTGGACTTGATGCTTGAATTGGAAATATGTTATGATCCTACCGACAGAACAATCAAGAGATTTCCAGACTTTGTTCCCATGCTAGAAATTACAAGAAGCCAAGTAGTTGAAGTTTTCAACTTGAACCCATATGCTACTGAGTCAATTAAATTCTGTGCATTGTACAATGAATATGAGTAGAATAAATCTGCATACAGAAAAAATGTTTTTCCTAGGCATAGAAGGGGTGACTTGAAGATGAATGGTGTGCCATTTGGGCCTAAGAACTTTGAGGCATTTGATTGTGATGACTTCGAAGATTATTTCAAGAATACAGACTATGCATTGTGCCAGGTCTTGCATAAGAAGTTTGACATAAAAATTGACATTGCTTTAATGGTTTTGGCAATTAATATACAAAACAAGTATCAAAACAGGGTTTTTGATTATTCTTTCTATATTGTTGATCAATTGCATGAAGACTTGATGAAGTTAAAGGATACAACATCTTCGTTGTCTTGCATACACTATTCTTTGTTAATGCACATGCTATTGTGGAAAGGCAAAAAGGTAATGATGAATTTCATGAAGTTAAGAGAAAGGGATAATATGGACAATGAGTTGCCTATACAAATGTGGACGCATGTTTGGGATGTGCATTGTCCTGATTCCAACTATACTACATTTTGCAATGGTTTTAAATTTATTGTGTTAAAGTAGTTGGGCTTAAAGCCCGTTTAAAGAATTTCAAGAGGTGTGAAGGAAATCTTGAGGCCTCTAGAATATGAGCAAGATACTATACAAAAGTTCAATTGGGGGGACTGGTATCTTCATACCAGGTATACCACAATAAGGATTTATGGATCCCCAATGCCACCTCACTGGTTGCCTATGTATGTATCTGATAGACAAGCTTTTATGGAAATAATGTGGCAGCTTGATGTGATGGACAAAGAACATGATAGGAAATCAAGGAAGGCATCATTGATAAACCCATAGGTGCTGGGAGAAGAGCAAGAGGATTGTCAGGCAAGCAACATCAATTCTTATATCAAGATGTAATTAGAAATTTATCTTCTGATGTTGAAGTTGCAGAGAGAAAAAGTGAGTGGAGAAAAAATTTGTGCTATTGAAGAGCAGATGCTAAAAGAAAACCCTTTTTATGTCAACCCTTATTTTGAGATACAAGACAAATTTGTGCAATCTAAATTGATGTTGGGAGGTTTCAAGGATAAAAGTTTCTTTGATAAAGTCAAACAAGCTGAGGTAAAGGCTAAGGTTGCCAAACAACATCATGATGCACAAATAAGGAGCCAACCAGCTTAGTCCTCTGCTCAAGGTGGTCAAGTGTAGGCAAAGGAGACAGGTAAGCAACCCGCAGTCGCCCCATTGGTGACTTATTCAACAAGTGAGCAAGGAGGTGAGGGTTATGTGCCTAAGGAATCTGCAAAATATTTTCCAATGGAGGACGAAGTGGATCAGAGATTCCCATCTCTTGAAAAGGATGGTGCTTTGAATATTGTTGTTCCAACTAGCAAAATTGTTAAATGGGAGTATAATGAAGCAGAAGATGATGATGTCAGAATCAAAGCTTGTAATGATTTCATGAGTGATGATGCATTTGTTCAGACAAAGGAATTCAGAGACTTTGTCATCCATTTAAGAAGCTCTGACATAAAGAAAAGAATAGAAGAAGCAAAAGAAAAGGTTGATCCCTCCTTATAAGAAGTTGAGAAGGAAGAAGAGGGCAAGATAATGAAAGAGATTGCAACTATATCAGTAGAAGAGGCAAGAGATTTGGTTAAGGGAAGTGTGATTTTATTATTGCCTGTGTGGGAGCTCTCATCTGCCATTGCATTGGATGCAATAAGGAAAGACCCCAATGCATCTATTTCTGAAGAAAAAATTGATAACAAGGTATTTGGCTCAGGTTTTAGCCCTAAACTACACAGTCTTGCTATTTGGTCTGTGACACCAAATACTAGGAAACCTGAAGTAATAAAATCTTTGGAGTAGGAGATTGGGGCTGTGGTCATCAAAAGGGCTACTGAAATGATTGCCACTATAGTTGCACAATTAACCATGCATGATGCTATGTTAAGTGTTGATACAACCTAGATCACACATGAAAGATATGAGATGTTGCTAGATAAGTACGACAAGTTGATGGATGAACATAATAGGGTGCTTGCTATAGCACAAAAGGGTCTACCTTCGACAACTTCTTCTAATTTATCAGCATAGGATAGAGAAACTTTGGCATTAAGAATTCAAAGTTTGAAACAAGAAGTGCAAGTAGAGAAGGCTAACACTAAGAAAGCTAATGAGGAGACTGCCAAGGTGGCAAATATCTTTGATGATGTTTTAAAGCACAGGGTTACTAAGTTGGTGAACAAGGTTGATAATGTATGAGATGATTACAAGAATATTCATGAAGCAAATAAGAAGTATTTGTTGGTTCAAAATGCATTCCAAATTGAATGGAGTAAATGGAGTACCAGGGTAGGAGCATTGAAGGAAATGATGCCTCATATATAGGAAGACCCTGAGGCTTCAACAAATATTCCTAATTTGTTGAAGGCAATAGATTTGTTAAGTGATATCACAACTTTTCATGGTAAAATTGGGCATGCAGTTACAAAATAAGATGAAAATGTTCAGAGATATGGAAGGGCATGGCATGCCAAGGGTATTAATTGATAAAGGTGAACTAAAGGAATTTGTTGCATGGAAAGATGAGTTGGGAGGTCTACTCCTACATTTCAAGCAAATGATCAATCTCGCTGACTATACCATGTTGAACCCTGTAGTAGACAATATGATAGGAATAGAGGTAAGAATGGACACATTTGTGAAGGAGGCCAGAATATTGATTGATGCAAGATATAACTAACACAATACAAAGGTGAAAAAATTGCTGGACATGCAATGGCCAACTGAGGAGTATAACACATGGCTGGAAAAAATTACAAATTAAGCCTTAGATGAAGTATTGTAAAATATTATCTCCTCTCAGTCATGAAGATTGATGACAAATGTGATGATGTGGATGGGTTTATGCTTTCCTCTTTTTATTGTTTTCTTGTTTTAAAGTTTCTGCTGACTTGGTGCACACGTGGAGGACAATTTTGCTCATGAAGAAGATGTTTTGGTGATACTACAATGATGAAAGATGCCTTTTGGTAGGCGGGCAAATCTTCTTTAGCAAATAGAAGTGATTTTTGTCTTATATGTTTTCCCCCTCATCAAAATGCAAATATAACTGCTTGGGGATGTTTTGAAATGAAAATTCAAATGTATGTCAAATGTAAAATGTGACTGTAAGTGTAATTTGGCTCGAAGCTTGTTGCTCCCTTGTTCTTATAAAAGGGAATTCAATGCTAATTGCACAGGTATTTGGTTGGTTTAGTTTTGAACTCATGTAAGAGAATATTTTAAATCAAAGCACGCAGGAATATAATAGTATTGAGTCTTAGGTATGAATTCTAGTTTGTAATAGGCATAATAGTTTTACAGCAGTAATAACATTTGAATGAGAAGTGAAAATTTTGGAACAATTTCTCTCCTGTTGTAATTTGTTACTCGAATTATGAATAAAATGATCACGGATCTTTTATTGGTCTTCAATCGTTTTGGTTGAATGTATGGTTTTATCTTTGCTTTAATTCAAAGAATTAATTAAAATGCTTTGATGAGATCATAGGTTTGTGTAATGAAGTACAAGGATTAATAAGTAGTTTTTGTTCTGGGAGATCTTGTGTTGTTTCATTGCAAGGCAATATCACAATAGTCTATGAATGCTAAGTCTAATTATTGATGTATTACAGTTTGTTGCAAATTTAAATTCGTTGCCCATGGATAAAGCATTGATCTATTAATTTGGTTATATGTGATGTATTTGAGTTGGCCCTGCCTTTCAAAGAACAAATCCATATAGAAAATCATTTACACACCTTAAATTGTTGTAAAGTTTCATGAGAACCATCCATTCCCTGCTTTAGGTCATCATTTGTTAAAGAATTAGCCAGATTCTTTAGGATTTTCATCTAATTTGCAATTTATGGGAATGTATCTGTTATTCACAATGTTTGTGGTAATTAGGCACAAGAGTATCATTTAAAATATTGTAAGGATCACCATCTTGGGTCTTGCAGAACCCGAAGTGAAGAGGGAAAGCCTAGCAAGCTTTCACCTAGTTGTTGGCCAATCATCACCATTGCTGATCATTGAATTATGAAAAATTCATAGGCAATTGATGAGATTAAGTTTGGTTCTTAAAAGACAACCAACAAGGATCATAACAATTTTTGCATTATTTTGGGCTTGATCTAGGTTGATTTAGAGAAGCACAAGAATGATCTTTGAATCCCAAGGCTCCCAATTCAAATTTATACTTTCCCTCCCTTATGTTAGGTATTATGAATTGACCTAGCACGTGTTTAATGCCACATGTTATGTCATGATATTTAAATACATTTGAAATGCACATAATTTCATATCGAATTTACATATATAGGCCACTTGCATGTTTGTGAATGTTTTTTTATCAAGGTAAGCAAGGATTTTGAAAGATCCTAGACCCTTGTACAAAAAACATAAAAGATAGACTTAATTGCTATAGGACAATAAGGAACCTAAGAGAAACAACGAGACACAAAAAACCAAGACACTACATAACCTAACAACCTACCAACCCATAGTCAAGGTGGTTTGAAGCCAAATTGTTCCAACCGCCTTAAACTTATTTTTTTGGAACAAGAGAGATTTGTAAGATCACCGACAAAACCTTTATCCAATCTTGGAACCATTAAAGAGAAATCCATCGCTCTATAGTATATAAGAGCTTTCCCCCCATTTTCATCCTTTTGCATATCCTTAAAGGAAATAGTACACTCCTCATTAGTAGCAAACTTAAGTTCCTTTTTCCTCCAAGAGAGATCGTGTTTCTTGATGCTTGAGCAACTAGTGGTGGCATGGAGCACTTTACAACAACAATGACCAAAAACTAAAGAGCCTTCTAATTCAATCTACTACACCCAAACTCCAAATTTGGAAGATAAAGTGATTTGAGGAGGGAGCATCTTGTTTTTTTCCACAATCACACAAAAATCTATAAAAAAATAAACACTTCTCGAATTTAGTGACCTTATCAGTAGTAAAGTATTGCCCAAAAGTATTGGCAATGAGCATGAAAACCTCTTCATCCCAAAAATGCAATGACAATCCTGCCAGTCTAATCCAAGTAGGGAACATGATGAAGTCATTACTCAAAGGGTTAAACCCCAGGGACCAATGTTTTAGACAAAGGCCATTTAACCCCATAAACCAAGGGCCTTCCTTGAAGAACTCTAGAGCAATCTTCAGGAAAGGAAAATGAAGATAAGAAAAAAATATTCAACATAGAGACAACCTCTACCTAGCGTCTTAGTTTCCAAATCCAAAGCACCCATCTTCTAACAACATCGATGTTGGGATGATTATTATAGAATCTCCCAACCAATGAGTTTCAAAACTGAGCAATTGATTTAACCATAAGGGAATTAGGGACATAAATTATCTTCCCCTTCTCCATGGCTTAGGCAGGGAAAGAAACCATAGACCCATTCCCTAGCACACTCTTCTCAATAGTAGCCCTTGAGAATTCACCCACGCTAACACTCACTGTAGTCATAGGAGCAATAACATCCTTTGAAACTCCTAGAGCCTAAACAAGAGAAACAACAGGGGAAAATTTCTCCACACCAAGCACAACAAGCACACTCAATAATAGCCATTGTAACATTCACCCACACTATCACTCATAGTAGTTGTAGGACCAACAACATCCTTTGAAACCCCTAAAGCCCAAACATGACTAGCAACAAGGGATGGAGTCTCCACACCAAGCATAGAACACACACTCTCCTCAACAATAGCTCTTGGGTATTCACCCATGCTATCACTCACATTAGTCACAAGATCAACAACATCCTCTAAAAACCCTAGAGCCCAAACAGGAGCAACAGGGAATCTGGGGGTAGGAAGCACACCATTCCCAATAAAGTCTATTGACACACTCACCACAACAACCCCAAGGCCTTCACCCACACTAGTCACAATGGCCTCAACACTAACATAATTAATTTGCAAGCAAGGACCTGCAACAATCTTCGAATCACAAACCCCTATCTCACCATGAACCTTAGAAACCTTTGGAGCTTGAATAAGAGCAATAGTAGGGGATGAGGCCTCCACATTGAGCATAGCAAGATAGGGGGAAGAAAGAAAAAATCCCTTTGAGGGCATGGCCGAGGTCATTAGGCCTTGAACTAGACACAAAAATAGAAGAAGAGTGCGTCAAATAAACCTTTCTTTGTGCCTCCCTCCACAAATCAAGGAGAGAAACATCCTCCTCATCTAAACCAAAATTGTACCTTTGAGCCTCCAACCATGGTGTCAAAAAAGAATCCATGTATGTTTGTTAATGAGCAACACCATTCCCCAATCGACTCAATGTTGTCTTCTTCCCCTTCCCCTTCATTCGAACCAAACCCACTTCCTCCTATGCTCCCTTCACTTTGTCCATCTTTGCACCCACCCCTACACGTGTTGTCGATCACTCACTCCATTTCTAATTTTTTTGGTGTGTTAACACCAAGGTAAGCAATCTCCATTGTTGACGTAGTAGAGAGCGACCTTGTGAGGTTTGAACCTAGCAATCTCCATTGTTGACACAGTAGAGAGCGACTTTGCGAGGTTTGAACCTTGGTTGTTGTCCTTACAGGAAAGACCCACCATTTCACCAAAAGGTCTCCCCATTTGTGCTTTTGATATTTCTTAGTCATTAATTTGGGCCATTGAGTTTTTGACATATGGGAACTCGTTCAACTATCGAGTCGACAAGCTCCTAAATGATGTCTCTAGACACCAACTTCACAAATTTAGATATCCAAAAGGTGAAGGTGATCGATCATTTAGACAAATTTTATCTATTCATTCTTGTGTGACAAACCAATTTTTTGTGTTAGAATGAGTTTACAACAATCAAGCTCTTGAGACTTGGGATCAATTTGAGTCATTTGTTGCAACAATTCAAACTTTAATACATTCATTAAAGATTAAGATAGATAATTTTATAACAAATTTGACTCAAAACAACATTAAATCTCTAGCCGAATCTAAAGGCCCTGTCAGGAAGAGTCACCCAGTCCTTCCTGATTCTTAGAAATCCAAACCTGCTACCAAAAAACTTAAGGGTATCGAGGGAGCTGCCCAAACTAGTGTGGCGACTAGCCTGTGTGACCTCAAGTCTACCCCTGCTAAGACTTCTAGTAAGCCTGCCCCAAAAAAGAAAGGCAAGGAGGAGAAGGAGCCTCCGAATAAAGGGAAAAATGTTTTGAGCAAGGACTCGTTGGGTGATATGGTGGTTGCGGAGACTGTGACGACATCATTTGATGCTCTGGCAGGTTGGCAAAGAACAGGAAAAAAGTGCAGGTTAGGGATTTGGACACTGAAGAGGAGCTGTCGGACAACAAAGATAGCAGAGTTGAAGAGGTGGCGAAAGATGAGGAAGGTGAGAAAGCCAAAGGTCCCTCATCCATTCCTGACAACGGTAAAGCTTAGAAGGAGGTTTCGGTCTCTCACTCGTCAAAACCGCTGGATATTGAGCAAAATGATCTCGACTACACTATAGGCGACGAGGAGATCGGTGTGCTAAAAGAAAGAATGGACAAAATGGACAAAAAATTCAATGGTTTGACCTGTTTCACGGTCAAATTAGTTCACTGTGTCACTAGTACCTTGTCGGCTATCATGAAGGACGAGATGGAGATGAAGAAGATTGAAGACCGCCAAGAGTGGATTGGTGATGATTTGGTTCAACTTCTGTCAAAGAACCAGGAGAATGCCAGCTAGTCTGTCGTTGGTTTGTTGTTGGTCCGAGTGCTATTAATCCACGTCTATTTTTGGTTTGGTGTTTTGTTTTGATGCTTTTTTGATCTTGGACTCTATTGGCCCTTGTGGCTCTTTGTGAAGGGTACAACGCCCTGAAAATGCTGCTTACTTTATCAAAAACATTAACTTTATTCTCTCATTATCAACCTGAAAACTAAGCCCTCTCTATCCTCTTATTTAATTATTAAATTTATTTCATTCAAATATCAATTTCAACTCTATTATCTAAGTTATTGATTAATCAATTACAATGAATGAATTAACCCCATATATATATAATATACTTCTAGTAAATCAATTAGAGTTCAAAATTACTTACAAATGACATTCTTATCTAATTATATGTTTTTGTTATCGTAAATGTTTGTTTAAAAGATTATATAGGCAAATGGATATAGAAAGTAAGTTTAAGAACAGATTCCATTTGAGGGTAAAGTTCTATGTAAAATTTTCATATAACCAACAAAAATTGCAATGGTAATATGCAAAGCTTATTGACATTCACGCACTCAAAAAATATTCATAATAAAATATAATCTATACCTTGACAACAATATTATGTATTATTTAAAAATATTATCATATAAAAAATAGTTTATTTTGATTTTTTTTATAAAAAGATAAAGTATATTTTATTATTGTAATGGTGAAAATTGTATATTTACATTTTTTTTCTTATATTTATATTTATTTTGATTAAAGCGCCTTTAGTAATGATAAGTTTATAAGTGATGTATTTTCTATAAATTTGATTCATGGTATCACCACATTTTGATCTTTTCTCACTCATCCTTAAAGATTGATCTTGATCCTTAGAACCCATGTTCATCACCTTGAATCAAATTTGCATGTACAAACTTGAAATAAGTTATTTTTGCAATCGTTGATTTAAATCTTGAACTTTTAAAACTCAAAATTCAAATTTACATTGACTTTTTCACCAACCATTACAAGCTGACCTAGCACATGTTTGTGTTGATTTCTATGTTGTGTTATTTAAAGAATCATTAAATTATATCAAAATCATCTAGGAGTTACCAATGAATGTTAGGGTTGTCACAATAGTTTTCATAGTGTTTATTATCAGAACATTACATTAGCATGCATCATATTAGGTCTATTGCATGTTTGCTATCCTCTATCATTATTTCAAAGTTGTTGAATTGGTTGTCCTAGGGGTTTGACTAAGGAGAATGTAACCCTAACAGTTTAATTGATTCTCAAAGGTATTTATAAACAATACTAGGCTTACTTAGATTAATGTATCAAAAGATTGAAATGATCATACTTAAGTGATCTAAATTCAATTAATTCATTTTTCAAGATATAGGTTCAATTTTGCAATCTTGAAGATTATTTTTGCAAGCATAGATCTAAACTCTAGGGTGAAATTTTTTTAGTAGTTTGTAGAGTTTGAGGCAAATGTTAGATAGGATCTAAAATTCCTCTTGTATGGGGAATCAATTCCATATGTCTTAACATTATTTTCTCATCCTTGAAATCTAGATAAGTATCACATTTGACTTCATTTATTTTTTGCATTTAATTTAACATTTATTATTTCTAATCTCAACTCGTATATTGAGGTTAAGTGTGTGTAACTAATTGCATTATTTAATTATTCTAGATATTTTATGTAAGTGGTGTATTTACCCTTAAATTTGTTAGTGAACCCAACTTTCTTACATAGCCTAGGGTTTTAGGCTTAGGGTTTATCCTTCTATTAGTAGGGTTTTTTAGATTTAGTTTTTTCTAATCACACATCCTATTTTTAGATGTCATTTTGGTTTGGACTCTCTTATTACTTGTGCTTTACAATTATATCTTCCTTTAGGGTTTCATCTTTATTGTGTGATATTATTTTTAACCACTCTACACACTTTTTTCAGCCTCTATGGTTTCATTTTTCAATTTTGTTTATTTATATTTTTCTTTTTTGATTTTATAGTAGATCTTACGTATTTTTTAATATTTTTTATTCTTTAGTGTTTTTTGAGTTATTTTGAATGTGAAGGTGTCATCCACATCCTCACATTCTTTAGAAAAATAGTCCTCATTTTAATCTTCAAATGACCTAATTTATTGATAATCTTCCTTTTGATGCCTCCATTGTTAAGAATGAAGAATAGGCTTTGGTCATCATTTAACAACACTCAAAATGCAACTCCAGATTTTTTCACACGTTTAATAATATTAATACATCTATACCCACTCAAAAATACAACCTCATCTATTAACAAATACATCTTAATTCCACTACATGTGTAGTTCCTTTACAAGCCACATATCAATTTCCATTTATAAAAGATCAATGACATGACGTAATACATGTAATTCAATAAAAGGAATCAAGCCAAGTATATCCACAATACAAACAAGAAGTCTACAATGCTCAACATCCATTCCACAAGAGCTCTTCACCTTGTCAAAGCAATTTTTTAACAAAAACTGAACTTGCAATTTTTTTATTTGGAATAACACATCGACATAATGGCATTGCACCATGCACAACAAGTATCCTTTCTACACACAGTGCCACTTGGAACTAATGATGAATGCAAGAATATGCCAATGAGTGTAGAAATGAAAAGTAAAACCGTGAAGGACAATTCCTTCCATGTAATGAGACGACATTGATCAATTAAGATGGATTCATGAATAAATTAATTCAAATTATCTCACTTAGTAGAAGATTTTTTTATTATCTATTTTAATCTTTTTTAATTGATATTTATAAAATAAGGTAGTACATTCCGATTCAATCTTTACCTACTCCATCTATTGAATATTCACATATGCTAATTTAATCTTCAAACATGAAGGAGGGATAAATAAGTAACAATTAAGCATACAAAACTAATCCACCTTTTTAATTTTTTCTTGCTTAATATGTGGAATAAAGTCGTATATCTAATAACGTAACCTATATGTCACAATGAAATGAGGTTGTAGAGAGAATGAATCAAATTTTAATAGAAAGAGCCAAAAGTATGTTAAGTAGTACACAATTAGATTAGTGCTTTCAAATAGAAGCTGTGAGTATTGCTTGTTACTTATTAAATTGATCTTCTTGTTCACATCTTGTTGAAAAAAAATATTATGAAGTGTGGATAGGTAAGAAACCTTATATTTCACATTTAAGGGCATTTGATTGTGAGGCTTCCATTCATGTGCCTAAAAAATAATAATTTATAATAGACCCAAAAGCACATAAATGCATCTTTGTCGGTTAAATTGAGAATGTAAAATTTTATACACTTTGAAATCCACTAACTAAAAAAATAGTTTATTTTAGAGATGTAATTTTTAGGGAGTCTAGAGCATTTTCAAGTCCTTTATAACCAAAGGAAATTAAGGAAATAAAACAATGCATTTTGAGACTAAGGTTGAAAAGTAGGAAGATGCTCATGTTGAAAAATATAATGATGAATTAGAGGATGAAGAGGAATAAGATGATTTGGGTGAAAATTTTGAGTAGGATAAGAACAAGAAGAAGCCTTTACTCCACCCTTGAGGCAATCAATGAGACAATGGAACCTATTTGATAGATATAACCCACCAAATTTGTATTTTATATTTGCTTTGTTATATATTGATAATGAAAAAAGATCTTCTAGGGAGGTTCTCTTTTTAAAGGATAGTGAGTCTTGGATGTAGGTCATGCAAGAGGAGTGATGGCCTTGGATAACTGTGACACATGAGATCTTGTTGGTTTCCCTAAGGGAAAGAAGACCATTGGTTACAAGTGGGTGTACAAAAAGAACTTCAAAGCACATGGTTGGTTAGAGAGGTACAAGAATATACTAGTAGCCAAGGGCTACTTTCAAAAAGAGGGTGTTGATTTTGGTGAAAATTTATCTCTTGTTAAATTATCTTCTATTTGTTTCATGTTTTTGATTAGTGGGAAAACATGTTTTGAAGGGGCCTTGAAACCCTTTACAATAAGAGACATTCAACACACTACTAGAGAAAAATGCAATGGTAGCAAAAAAAAGATAGGCTGCCACAAAACAACCAAGTTGTCGCACACCAAAAGTAGCCAACAACACACAAACAATTGAACCCAAACCACCAACAAAACAAGCAAGGATGGACAACCATGCCACCCAAACCCTTCCTAATGCTCTAAGAACCCAAAACCTAGGTGTGGGATGTGTAAGAATGTTTAGGATGACCACATTTCCTTCTATGGACAATCTTCCACATAATATCATCCTCTAATGATTCGGATCGAGGGGAGAAGGAAGGACAATCCACCTATTCACCAAGTTCATACAATTTTCAGCGCATTTGATTTCACAATAAATTCTCCTCCAATGTCTTCAAATTCTGATTTTAATGCTCTGCAAATTCAAACACTAAACTTCACACCCACCTCTCTGCATTGTTCTTTGCATTCAAAGCTTTCTAGCCAACCAATATCCCACACACTTCTTCTTGTTCTCTTTTTTTTTTAACCTCCAATTTTTCAAAGTCATAAAAACCAAATTGAAAATTTCATTTTTTTTCCAATGTTGGCGCTCCCTTGTCTCCTAGCATGCCCACGTCTCCTCCTCTTCATCCAGGTGTGTGGTATCTCTCATTTCCACGCCCCTTTAGCTTTAGTTCAAATAATTTCCTTTGTATTTTTATGTGGTCACAGATAAACCAAAACAAATTAATTAAATTTTCTTATCTGATGGAGGTCCGAGTTGCACATTGCCCAGGGATCTATGAATTTAAATGCAATGTAATATTGCATAGGTCAATATTAATATTTTTTGGTTTGGAAAATAAGTTGGCCATAAAATGTAGAGAAATTGAATTAAATTGGAAAACCAAAATTGAAATCACACACAACAAGAAGCAAACTTTTTTTTTTGGGTGATGCAGATCATGTTGTCCAGTCGAATGCTCTGACATCAAAAGATTAAACAACTTAAAGCTTAGCTTTCAAGAGCATGTTCCATGAAACATCAATGAGTAGAATTTTTTATTTTAGGAGTGGAAATCAATAGGGATCAAGCTCACATAAAGGTTTGGCTTAGTAAGAGTAAGTATGATAACACCATTTTGTGGTTGTTTATTATGCACCATTGCAAACTAATGAGCATTTCTTTATTTGGAGGCACTAACCTTTCATTGGATATGTCTTGTGAGATGATCATGCAAAGGATGTGTAATGTGCCTTATACTAGTGTTGTTGGTAGCCTGATGTATGTAATAGTTTCTACAAGATTGGATATTGTCCAAACAATGAGAGTTCTTCATAGGTTTTTGTATAACATTGGTAGAGAGCAATAGAATCATGAGGGTGTTTAAATATTTGTGAAGAGATTTTGTTGTCATGATTCTAATTATACGAGCAATTTATTGGAAATATAAGGCTTAATTGATGCAAATTAGGGAGGGGACTTGGATAGTCAAAGATCCACTAGTGGCTATGTGTTTTCTATTGCAAACACGAGTGTTGTTACACAAAAGATCGACCTATTAATGCTCAATAAAACCGCTAGAGTTAATGAATCCATGGGAGGCAGTTAAGCCATGTCACGAACCCAAGCGCTACACTACATAGCACAAGGAGACCAAGGGTGCACACCTTGCAAAAATATCCCCCCCTCTCCCCCAAAGTGTAAGCGAGGGGTTTGAACCCGTGACCCAGGCTCTAATACCAATTGTTGCAAAGACAGTTGTCGTTGCACCAAAAGATCGACCTATTAACACCTGATACAACTGCCAAAGTTAATGAATCCATGAGAGGTGATTAAGCTACGTCATAAACCTAAGTGTTGCGTTGCACAACACAAGGAGACAAGGGCACACACCTTGCAACATTTTCTTTGTTTGGTGGTGCTAATATTTAGATGAGTGAGAGGTGGCTCATAACTTATTTATCTACTACTAAAGCAAAGTATATGGTTTCTACACATGCTTTTAAAAATACGGTATAACTATAAAGATTGTGTTTAGGTGTTGGTTTTGATCAAGCACGGTGATTCAAACTAGATGTGATAGTTAAAGTGATATTGTTATGTACCTAGGGATATGATATTATAATGTATTTAGATGGATGAAGATGCTGACATGTGGCATACATCCCTTAAGTTAGTTATATTGGGTCATGTGAATAACTTGTGTAATTAATTATATTAGGAGTTGAGTAGGCCTTCATTAGGATTACCCCTCCATTGTATTATTAAGAGGAGGTCTATATAAAGAAGGTGATTATCATTGTAAGATATGCATGAAGTATGATATTGTATTTTGGATCTCTTGGATATATAACATGGAGTGACTTCTTCCATAAGGAGTATTGTATGATGTTACCCTATCTCAAGGGTTTACTCTATTTCTACATATATTGGATATTAGGGCATATTGGCCCATAAACATCTTTTGTGCTATGTGAGATCTATATTCTGCATTATATTAATTTCATTATTATATGTGTGGATCATATCAAGTAGTATTAGAGCATTGATTTGGGAAAAAGTGGATGAAATCCTAGTTTTTAAGATTCACTTATGATTGAAAAATGACTACAAATGTTTTTTCACTTCTTTACTAAAGTTGGAGGATCATATAAGGAAGCTATGGTCCAAAAATTAGGTTTCTATCATCAATATTTAGCGAGTTATTCCAATTTTATGTTTTTTCATGAATTCGCTTTCTACGCCACAAATCAAGGCATTTTTCTATTTTTCTACATTTCTAGAAATCTCATCAAAATTCAACAGGGGTCTATTAATTTCATTTTTTATTTTAAGGTTGACTACATCATGTATTGGTCAGATCAAAGTTGGATCAATTAGATTTGATAGAATGGTTATCTATTGAAAAAAAAAAATTCTTAAATGCTAGTTTCAATGGAGATTATTACTTTTGATGGATGTGGAGATACTTTAGAATGGTGATACAAATATAAAATATATCATGGAAAAATCTATAGTATGGAAAATATACTTTTATTTTTGTTTAAGAGGTGAAGCTAGATAATGGCATGAATCATTGGATGAGGATATTTCTTCCTTGGATGAACTAAAACAAGATTTCTTAGATAGATGGTCTCCAAAAGAAGAAGAGAAACACGAGGAGGAAGAAAATAAAGAAAAAGAGGAAGAAGAGGAGGAGCAAAATAAGAAGTGAAATAAATTGAAGAAAAGGGAGAAGAGGAAGGAGGAAGACAATAAAGAAGAAAAGGAAGAAGAGGAGAAAGAAAATGAAGAAGAAGAGGAAGAAAATAAAGAAAAGGGAGAAGAGGAGGAAGAGAATAAAGAAGAAAAGGAAGAAGAGGAGGAAGAAAATGAAGAAGACGAGGAGGAAGAAGAAAAACAAGATGGAGAAGGAGATGGACAAAACTTAGAAGAACAAAGAGATGATATTAACTCATGCACTTTAGCTCCAAGGAAGGAAGATTCAATCCTTCAATTTCATGGGTGCATTCAAAAGAAAAAAAGGTTATTGTCTCTATAAACCCTATCAACGAGTGTAAATTCATGAACATGGAATTAGCTAAGAAGCTACATAAGGCCAGTCAAATATTAGGTATGGATATTCAAAATTTTGAAGATCTAAAGCTCTCTATGGAAAAGTATGTTTTGTATTCAAACTTTCATGCTTTGTATATGGATGGGTTGGATATCATTCTCGGTTATCCTTGGTTAGCATATTTGGGAACGATACTTATCAATGTGCAAAAGAAGTTCATGAAGCTTTGGATTAGAAGGAAAACAATTACAATACAGGATATTACATATAATGAAGTCCAAAGGAAAGTCAAGGAAGAGAAAATTCAAGAATCTCATAAAGATTGTAACAATGAATTATAGAAAAAAAGAGGATCAAGATGTTGAGAAAAATGAAGAAATAAATAGTTCTACTAAGGAATCACTAAAACAAGTGGCAGGAAATGATGAAGAATCAAAGAAGGTTCCAATGACAACAAATGGTGCAATATATAGGCATCCACATCATTGTGAAAGACAAGAATCATGGATACAAGATAGTATATGGAATCAACAAGGAAATTACTATGGACCTACATTAAATCAAAGAAACAATTATACCAATCATTGGTATCATAGAAGTAATGGATACTCAGGGAAGAAAATGAGGACTTACAATGATAAAGAATGCAATTGAAGGGGTAAAAAAGAACACGGATCAAGGATGGGATCTAAGAAATATCAAGCAAAATGTATAAGGATCAACTATAGATGGTTAGATGATTGGTCATGGCATCATATTTGTAATACCTTGCAAGAGTCATACTATTTAGCTTATTCTCATGTTTCGAGGATGAAACATGCCAAGGATGGATGACATGTTATGCACCTAAGGATATGATACTCTAATGTATTTAGATGGATGGAGATGTCAACATGTGGCACATATCCCTTAAGTTAGTTATATTGGGTCATGTGAATAACTTGTGTAATTAATTATATCTAGAGTTGAGTAGGCCTTTATTAGGATTACCCCTCCATTGTATTATTAGGAGGATGTCTATATAAAGGAGATGATTATCATTTTAAGATATATGTGAAGTATGATATTGTATTTGAGATCTCTTAGATATATAACATGGAGTGGATTCTTCCATAAGGAATATTGTATGGTGTTACCCTATCTCAATGGTCTACTTTATTTCTACATATATTGGATATTAGGGCATATTGGCTCACAAACATCATTTGTGCTATGTGAGGTCTATATTTTGCATTATATTATTTCCATTATTATATGTTTGGATCATATCAAATATTTTCTTGGCTAAAAATCCCATGTACATGATCATATTAAGCATGTTGATTTACAAGATGGTAGAGAATGGTAAGACTGTTATAAAAGTTTGAAACTTAGGAGAATGCTACATGTTCACTTACAAAACTAATGAGCATAGATAAGTTCTCTTGTAGGGAGGCCATGGGCCCTACATCCTATACTAGATTTATTTTAAGGTTCTTCTTATGTTGAATTGTAATGTATAATATCAAGTGGAAGAATGTTAGGATAGTGCAATATTTAATTACAATCCTAATGTACTAATGTGAAATATCCAAACATCTTGGAATGGGTACTTGGGTGTCCATATAGGTGGTTGATAGATATTAATATTTTATTATGCTCCTTGTAACTTACAATATTAGTTGTAGCAATATTAATAAGGGAGGTGGAGCATAAAGATGATCACAAATTGAGTTGAATTCAACACACCACTTTCCCATACCTAAGTACTGAGAGAGAGAGAGAGAGAGAGAGAGAGAGAGAGAGAAGCTTTGCATGTCAGTTGGGGTCCATAATGTGAAGTGGGTTGCAAATAGAGTACTAATTTTAGGGATGTGTGCACACTCTTTGAATGGATTAAATATTTTTGGGAGTTGTGTTTTTTATTCATAGATGGACTAATGAGTCACATGGGGTGTTGGATTTTTTCCATACTATAGTTTTGTGATGTTATGGTTTCAAGAATCCACTCATGGTTTCCTCTTAACTCTTCTCCATTTATTGTATGCATTGGATAAAGGTTTTATGGGTTATAAATATATGTAGAATGATATTAGATTGAAGGGATAAGTTTGTTGATAATGTATTCTTTATTCAAGTATTAGTTCAAAATTATGCTTTTTTTGGTGGTGAAGTTTTTCTTGAAAGGGTTTCTTCATGTACATTTGGTGTTAAACATTCAAATCTTATGGTTTTTTTAATTTATACTTCCACACATTCTTTTAATGGCTAATCAAATGATTGTATAATCAAATTTTAGATTTGCACTCTTTTAAGAAGATTACATTTATCATAGTTTACTTTGTTTTACAAAAATAATCATACAAAATTGTTTCTACTCTCCATCAATAATGAACTCGTTCAATTTTTATATGAAGATGAATATTTAGGAAGGGTGATCCTTTCTTTCATTTCAACTCAAGACAAGATTAGTTGATTTCACAATAGTTAGACTCATTTATTTAATTATTAAACATGAGAGAGAGGGTACCCACATGAAGTTGGGTCCACAAAGAGAGGAATTTCTGTGCAAAGAAAAAATGCTAACAGGAATGGGGACCTGAGCCTCAGATCAGAATGTGTACCCGTTATGCTTTGGGATCCCATCCTAAATGGGTACCCGTTCTAAAAATAAAATGGGTTCCCATTTTAAAGTGAGTACCCATTCTAAAAAAATGAAATATCAACTTGTTTTTTATTTGGTTTTATGCTTGGGAAATGCATGGTAACCTAATCCTTAGCCTAGGAATTACAAGTACAAGGTCATGAAAATACCAAGAGAAAAAATTGACTTTGGCAATATGCTTGATGGGTTTTTCCTTAGAATTGTTTTGTGAAATTAAACCCATTATAGATGACGATGTTTAGATTTCAAATATGTAATTTGTTATGATTGAATTATTTTATCTATTTTTAATTAATTTATGAGGAAACTGGTCCATAAACTTGAAATGCCAGGTTTTTTTATTTTTTAAATAACTTTTAATTTGTTAAGTTTCTTGTAAATTTTTTTATATGGCATCAATCTACAAACAATTATTTGCACTAAAAAAATAAAAAAATGATAAGTTTAGGTCAAATTATGGTGTTTGTACACAAGGTTTTAAAAACAACAATTAGGGTCAATAAAAATTTAATAAAAAGTATTTAAAAAAATATACAAAAAATAATCCTCATCAATCTTCAATATTGTACACATATTTCCCCAAAAGGAATTAGAAAATACTTTTATTTGGGTCAAATTATGGTGTCCGTACATGTGCATAGTATGATCCTAAGAAAACGACTTTAAAAAAGTGGTTTTTATACATGCCTATCAAAAATTAATTTGTTTCATTTGAGTATTAGAATAAGTTTCATATTATTGTATTTTTTAAGATTCAATGTGTAAGTACAAATTTTTAGTCAAACTCTGACAAATTATGAAAATCAAGAAAAACACTTCCACTTTTTGAACATTTTGTGAACCCAACTTCTTGCACCTACCCGAGAGAGAGAGAGAGAGAGAGAGAGAGAGAGAGAGAGAGAGAGAGAGCTACACACTTGCAAACATTCTTCAATGTATTACTAACATTTAAACCATCTTTTATATCAAAGTGACAAGGTGAGAGAGGTAAAGTAAGTAGAAAGTAAATATTGATCTCTTATCTACTACATATAAAACACCACAAACATAGATAGATAGAGATAGAGCATGTGCACACATTCCAATCCCTATCTCATCAATTTGCATACTATCATTATTGCATTATTGGGATTCACGTAAAATAATGTATACATTGATTAAATCACACATTTCATTTCATATCACTACATTTCTAGACTTACAAGATGAGAGAAGATAAAAAAGAATTCATTCTTGATATCAAGCAAATAGTACCACATCAAGAATTTATATCAAAACATGTTCTCAATCTTTCATAAGATACATCACATGCATACAATTCATTTCCTTCACATTCAATTATGATCATAACCTACAAAGAGAGAGAGAGGTACACAATTTAACTATTTCATGTCATTTAAGGGCACAATACAATAATTTCATAAATCTATGCTATAATTTAAGCATTAGACATACAAACATACAATATAATTTACACATTTAGATGGGAAACCTCTTGGGGCATTAGATGGGACCAAATGGTTTTTTTTATTAAATCCACTATCTTGTTGGGGGAATGTCTAATAGCCCATGGTCCCATACAATCTAGGATCATAGATTTCATTGAGAATTTGTGGTCTAATACTAGGGTCTCTAGAAAAAAACCTCTTGGGGCATTAGATGGGACCAAATGATTTTTTTTATTAAATCCACTATCTTGTTGGGGGAATGTCTAATAGCCCATGGTCCCATACATTCTAAAATCATAGATTTCATTGAGAATTTGTGGTCTAATACTAGGGTCTTAGAAAATCCCTTTGGGCAATAGTTTGGGGAAAATATTCAAACTTTTGGGCATTTCATAGATGCTTCAAAGGGGTGTAAACACCTTAATTTTATGCAACATCATAAATACATTTCCATCACACTTAAAATTTCTTAGTTCCAACTTAACAACCACAAGATACGAGAACAACACATCATTCATTTAAATGACAACATTCTATTTTGAGATCGCCATAAGGTAAGCATGGAATAGATCATCATTGTTAACTTTTCCAACAAGATCAATATCATGACTTAAAATTAGATCATAGAATTTGGATTCTTAAATCATTAGTTACATATTCTTTCCAAAATTCAATATATAAAGCCTACAAATAACAAGAAATAAAAACCATCCACAATATGTGAATCATACAATTCGCTACATTCTCACTCTACACCATAGAATATACATACAAATGTTTTTTCATCAAACTCTAATAGCATGCATAATCATCAAGTACCAATAGTCAAGAACCAACAATAGCCCTTTGGGAGGTGGTTACCTCCCAACCTTGTATGATATAATCAAATACACAGGTCTATGTAGGATTCTAGTCAAATCCCTACATAGGAGGACTATCCAAGGATTTATCGAACAAACATATAACGCTTCAAGGTACAAAAAACATGGCCAAGAACTTAAACTAATGCACACAAGGATGGGGATATGGAAAATATCCCAAACACTAGCTCTTCTCAAGGAACATAATGTTATATTGGTGGTTTTCGTTGCACTAAAAGATCGACCTGTTAATGCCTGATACAACTGCCAGATTTATACAAGATCCACAGGAGGTGTTTAAGCCATGTCATGAACCCAAGCATCGCACTGCACAAGGAAGACCAAGGGACACACCATCTCGCAACAATCCCCCAAGCTTAAATGAGGAGTTCGAACCTGTGACCTCGGCTTTGATACTAATTGTTACATTAGTGGTTGTCATTGCACCAAAAGATCAACCTGTTAATGCTCGATACAACTGCTAGATTTATACAAGATCCATGGAGGCAATTAAGACATGTCACGAACCCAAGTGTCGCGTTGCATAAGGAAGACCTAGGGACACACCATCTTGCAACACAACAAAATAAGTAACATATAAGGCCTTGAATCATGCTTATCCACATACTAATCCACCAAGGATGCAAATCCACACACAATCCTTTTATAAAAGGACCTAATGGTAGAAAGAGAGGAAGAACAATCCACCAACTTTTTCAGTTAACAATATATTTTCAAGAAAAATTATGATCACTTATTTCACAAAGAGAAAATACAAATACCCACACTATTTCTAGTTTACAAAGAAAATTAAAAATCCAAAAAAGCTTCATAATCCTTCCAATAACACATTTTCCCCAATAAGGGCATCAACACTCAATTTCAAACCCTCACACAAGGGAGCACACAATATCAGAAAGGAACACATGATCTGAAGTTTCATTTAATGCACCAAGACCAACCAATTCTCTCCTTCTATACTTAAACATGCATCCAAAATACAACACCAAGGAGAAAGACATTTGAACATTAAAAAGGCTCCCAATAATTAATTTTATTCCCATTCATGAATACATTCACAAATACCAATAAAAATGGAGATATGGAACCTACCTCCCAAATATAGTCTACACAAAAATTTGAAGAAGAAGAAAATCCAATCCCACAAGCTCTCTAAGAACCCAAGAACTTAATTACGCCTTCACAAAACTTCTAAAAGGTCAAGGTCTCATTCCTCCCATTCTCAACCCAAAATTGCTCAAATGAAAGGTATAAGATTTTTCAAAGACATGTTATTGAGGACAAAAGGGAGTACCATGTCACTCAACTCCACCTAATTGGGTGGAGTCACATGGAACCTTCCCATCCCCTTAACCAATCCCTCTTACAAAAGCCATTAATGAGTATGGCCAACCCATGCGATACTACATGGCCTCTTGCCTAGAAGGTACTCCCAAGCTCCTCACAACACATCCATATTTACCCAAGTACCGTAGCCATGTAAGCACTTAGGTTGGTGTCTCAAAAATACCAAAACAATTAAAGATGAATAATTTTAGTGCTTTCACAAATAACCACAATGATAATTTTGATTTTCACATCTCAACCCAAATAAAATTCATTTAAAACATTTACCAAGCCTTCAAAATTAACATAAATATGAATAAACAAAGGGAAAATAAACATTGACACCAAATAGTTAACAAAGAGGCTCTTGGTCTCACTTAACCAAGATAGTTTGGTGTAACTTTGATTACATAACAAATCTTATTGCTCCATAGTATGGAGTGAGATAGCAGGATGATCCTTGAAAATCCTCCACCTTCTTGTTGTCCTTTCCTATAATATACTACATAATCAATTCACACAATAAATATTATCATAATTTTTTTTTAAAAGAAAGCTCTTGTAACAATATTAATTTGCACTATACAACTAATTATACATACAATTAGTTCATACATACAAATTTCTCTATTCATCATGTGTATGTAAAATAAATGGTATGAATATAATATTATCAACATAGTTGAAATTAATGGTTAAAACTATATTCTTGTTTGAATGGATGTTATTCTTGCTCTTGACTCACATCCTATTTTTTATCCTAGGTCATGCTCTAATCCTACTCTTAGGTCTTTTGATCTTGGTTTGAATGCCCTCGTTGTTGTGGATATTTTGCAACACGACTTCCCTCCTTTGCTGTCTGTGGATTATGCTCCTATGGTGTCTAGTGTGGTGCACTGCTTGGTCTAGGCATTTTTTCCGTTCCTCCTCTCTTGTTGTCAATGTGAAGCATTCTTATGCAAAAGCTACTCAATCTGGTTCTCTCGAAGGAGGCTCTCGCCTTCCATTGGGATAATTATCCCTTTCCAACAAGGGAAACCCTTGCAATGTTTTTCTTCTTCCCCTATTATTATTTGTGGTTAGAAGATTTTAGATAATGATGAAAATTTTACATTCCATGCTCTCATTTGTAGTTTCAATGGTTTTTGTCCTTCTCTCCCAGATTTGAACAAATGGGTTTTGGATGATTGGAGACCCATCACTAAGGGAAAGATTGAACTCTATCCTTATGCTTGAGGCTTTTTTTTGTGGCATCCTTCTAGTTGGGTGATGATAGGATGTGGGTACTAGAGGATGGGGTTTGGTTATGGGGAAATCACTCCTCTCAAACTTGGTTTCCATCCTTCAACCCTCTTATAAAATCCTTAAGTATTTTTCCTATTTGCATGGACATCCCAATCTTCCTTTTTACTTTTGGGAAGTTTCCTGTTTTGAATCTATTGGAAATGTTCTTGGTCATTTTTTCCAAGAAGAGGCTACATCGACCAACTATGGCCATGCTACTTATGCTCACATTCTTGAGGAAATTGACACCTCTAAGGATCTTCTTGGGGATAGTGTCTTTCTTTTTGGGGATAGGCCATCGACTTAGACACTTGACTATGAGGGTATCCCCTTTCAATATAGGATATGCTTTGCTATTGGACACCTAAATTTGGATTGCGCTCACTCTCACCACAAGAAAGGTGAGGTGACTTGGTGGAAAAATTCCCAACCTACATTTGATGGTTGGTTATTTTACTAACTTTGAGGATGAGACATTAGAGGAGGACTTGGCCTCAGGGATTGTGGTGAATTTTGAGACTCTTGATGAGTTATCTTCCATGGCCCTTTGGTCATTCCACCTTTGGAATCTTTGTTGCCAAGGGTCAAATCTAGGGATCATATGTCTTTGGATGCTTCAATAAAGATAATTTTTTTTGTTTCATCACCTTTGGGGGTAGGGGAGGATAGCCCTCCCCTCTTCCTGCAAATATTTTCCAAAGAAGGAAACATGGTCATCCGAAACATGCTTGTGTCTCCCACCCCTAGGTTTTGGGTGCTTAGAGCATTAAGAAGAGTCCAAGGGTGGCGTAGTTGGCCATCCTTGTTTTTTTTGTTGGCATCTTAGGTTCAAATGTATATGTTTTGTTGGTTGCATTTGGTGTGTGACATGTTGGCTATTGTTTTTCCATAGCTTGTCTTTTTTGGCTACCTTTTTGTTGTTCTCTGGCTATGTGCTAGATGTCTCTTGTTTTAAAGGGTTTCAGGGGGCTTTCAAAACTTGTTTTTCACTAATAAAAAATGTAAGCTAAAATTAGACTTTAATTCATAAATTATTTATTTGCATCATTTTAACTATAAAATCCTTAGTTATAATTGATTGTTTGTTTCTTGTAATGTCACTATTCACATTAAACTTAGATTTAATATTTTACTAGCCTAGATTTAATTCCCATGTCCACCTTTCATTATGACCTTATTTTTAGTAGAATGATTTAACAAAATATCAAAATTCATATATAATAGTTCAACTCATAAATTAGGGTTAGCAATATTATACAAGAAACACTATTCACACTCAATTGAATAATTTCCAATAGATTCAATATGATTATTCAAGTTGTGTGATTAACATCACATGATTAAAATCACTATTCATCATTTGAGTCAATAATTAATTGTCAGACATAGTTTCATTAATGCAAATTACTTAACACCCTTGTAATTAGGAAAGTTATGAATATAATTCACAATCATACTAGAAACTTGGTCATCTTTGTCTAGCACAAATTAAGGTTTGCAAGCACATTATCATGGATAACAAAAGTGTGATGCATCCAATTTTACAAGATTAAAATATCATGATAAAAAAATCTTAATAATACAAGGTTCATAAGCAAACAAAGTGTGACTAAGGTTGCAATGTGATTGCGCCTTGCACTACCAATGTGTAAAAAGCTAATCCTCTTCTCTAACATGTGAGTAATGAATTTAACAAATCAAGATTGATTTCCTTATTCACACAACCCTTCTTGTTCTTGGTTAAATTTTAGTCCCATGCAATTCTCCACTTATACTATTCTTCAAAACATCTAGTAATAATAAAGATAGTTTTTCTTTAATTATTCCTCAAATCTCATTCTTTGATTTTTAAAAACTAATTTTATTCTATTTAATCCTCTTTCTCATTAGCTTTTCCTCATCACGATGATAGATCATAGAGTGTGATCCAAAATATTGGTGCAAAAAATGAACGTACAACTAAATCCAAAAGCGCACTTATTCACTACCATAGATCATGGAAACACTATGTCTCTTATTATACTATTTTCTAAACAAAATTTTCTATTTAACCTAAAAAGATTCAATTAAATATGTAAGATAATTTAATTATTAATTGTGCAACAATTCTCTATTTTCTAGAAATATATTCTCATCTTCTATTTAATATTTCCATTCTATTTCTTTAAAATAAAATTACTTTTTTTAATTAGAATTTATTCATTAATATTTCTATTTATCTTCTTTAACAGACTTTGTATTGTTAGAGTGTAGACATGTACTAAATTCCTCCTTGCACCTTGTGTAATAGCAAATAAAAGGATGTTGAAATGGAAGGAGTTAGAAGTAGATTTGTCCCTAATTTAATAATGTTCCTAAAGGGACTCCTCTTTAGTACTATAGACACTCTATAATGTGAATGGAATTCAATAATGCAATGCTATGAGATTTTCTAGTAATGCCTTAAGTTTTGGGCAATTCCAAGTGTTCAATTCAAAAGATGCATATTCAATTTGATTGGTAATTGTCCAACTCAAAAATTGACAAAATAGATAGGTAAACTAAACCAAACTAGTGATTTTGTCCGAGTAACAAAATCATAGTAATAATGACATATGAGGTAGGAAAAGGGTTAGCATAAAAAATAGGTCCAAACCACTAGGGATATAAATACTAAAGGATAAAGCTTGGCTCTAAAATTAGACACTAAAAGGATATATTTATCTATATGGATGAAATGAGTACAAGATAAGAAGAAAACATATAAAATATACACTTGTTTCCTCAACAATAATGTACAATCCCTATTATTTAATATTATTAAAAGATAAACAGTACTTACAATTAAATAAACAAAATGCAAATAATAATTCTTAGACATTACATAAATATATAGATCAATAGTAACAATTTTGACTAACTTTAAAGATTAAAATCAAAATTTTAATAAATTTAAATTAAAAATATATTTCTATTTATTTATTTTGATAAATTTAACTTTAAAATATATATTTTTATTTAATTTTATTTAATAAATTTATTAACTTATCAAAATCAAAATTTTAAATAAATTTATATAAAAAGTTCTAATTATATTTAAGTTCTTTTAATAAAATTATAAGCATATACTTTCAAGTTTATAAAATTAAATTGTTAAACATTGTAAAAATTGTAGTGATCAAACTTTATTCATCTTAAAAAGCTAGATACAAATTATGACCATGAGTCATGGAACAAAAATACCTCATTATTTATTAGAAAGTGTATAATAATTGATTTGCCAACTCTAATTAGTATAATAAGTCAAAGAATAAAAAATATGTTTCTCTCTCTATATAAGATAATTGATTTTCCAATCCTAATTAGTATAATGATATATATAGTAGAGGAAAAATCTATCAATTATACATAAATGAATGCCAATTTTAGCAAATTTTTTTAATATTGAATTAAAGGATTACAAGAATGAAGCTATCAATGGGTAGCTGGAAAATCACTATACATTGAATAAAAACATAGTCAAAGAGGCTGGAACAATTACTTGGACTGCATAACTATTTTACATTGGCTAAGCTTGTTATCGAGTTGAAACTTCAAAACTTGTTCCTAAACTTGTTGAAGCTGATCCATGACTTTAGCATTCTTTTTGCACAAAAAATGGAGTTGTGAAAACAATAAAATCACCTGAAGAAATATGTCAGAGTAAAGCCTTAGAGTTCCAGTTTGCTAGAAAATATAACAACACATCTATTTTTCTATATATGCTTTAAAATAACTTGTTTAGTTAAATCAACAATCACATCATTTTGCATGCCAAAACCCAAAATTGCTTCCTTCAAATTTAAATCATGATTGAAAATCGCAAAGAAGTCTCTACCATTGTTTTTTGACAGATAAGCAATCCCACAATATATGTTTCATATTTTTAGCATTTGGACAAAAGGGACACTTGGCTGGTTCAACCATAATAGACTTCAACCTATCCCAGATAGTTTGCAATATAATATTGTGCAAGTTAATAGTTGAGTATCAAAATTAGCTTTAGATTTTCATATGTGAGCATTTATTTTGGACCAAAATTTTGAGCTTTTGATTTAGACGAAAGGCGAAGGATAAAAAAATAAATCTTCTTTAGAAGAAAATGATTAAAGGACAACCATTTTCGGTCTTTAAAAAAATACACATCCTTGGAGCACAAAGTTTCATAGATAGATTGATAGGAACTAATAATTGAACAAAAATCAAGAGTTGTTTGTACTTATTACTCAGCCCATATTATTCCTTGATACTCGTCTATGGGGACCAATGAAAGAGATTAAAGTTCCAAATATTTTTAAATTGATGAACCCTTTTTTTGAAAAAGTAATAAGCATGTTTTGGAAAGCTAATAGCCAATGATTGATCATGATAGTTTATTATTTAAGTAACTTGATGGTCAAATTTGTTAAAAAATGTTCTACTCTTTTGTCTCTCAAATTTGTAGACACATCTTATTGAAAAATTATCATATTAAAAAATTACAATTTAAATGGTTGAAGACAATGGATAAGAATAATGTAGATTCATACACCAAAAATAAAATAAAAATCTAAAAATAATTAACAGGGAGAGCTTATCATTTAAAATGCATCCATACTGCCATCAAGTTTAGGCTGTTGGACTCTCTAACAACGAGAGCTTATCATTGAAGCTTTAATGGATATTTGAAGATTGGTGGCTTTTGATTTTATTCCAATATACCCCACCTTCTTTTAAGGTCTCCCTCAATTCAAAAATCCCTGTTCTCTAATAATAGAACTCCTTGAGTCTTTTCAGTCGCTCCAATCCCCCTCCCATTTTATTCACCTTCTTACATTCACGTATTCATGTATTCTGAACTCCTTGAAGTGTGCCATCGCGATTCCATGAACCCTCTAGTTTATAGAATTTTGAAATTTTTAGAAAGCGGAGTTGTGGAAACTCCCGACTTTCCAAAAGCCTTGTTGGAATTGACTAATTCAACCCACAACTCCCATGAAACACCTGCATGCAATTATCTATCACAATAGAGAAGATCAAAAGTGAGATTGTGCTCAATAACCTGAAAAGCTTGAGCAATTTTTTGTATTAATGATTACATCTATGGGTAAAGTAGAGTATCTATCAACAACGAATACATGAAGTTTTGTACATCTTAAAAATGATCCATTTCCTAGATATGTAGACAAAGCCTCCAAGACATTTGAAGAGACGAGGGAAATGAAAGAGTTTTTCTTTCATGTGATGGTTGGACTTCACAACCAACATAAATGTAAAATCCCCATCTCAGGCACACCATTTTTTTTTAAAAACTATGCACGACTACCAACTTAACCAATCAAACATTTATCATATAGATCAGAAGTGTTAATTTCAATAACTCAACATTCACCATGGTAATGACAATCAACGTCACACTTATATTCTTACACTCAAAGGTGATAAGCTCATACAATTAGGGTCATTCCTAGACCTACGACCTAAGCCTTGAGGGTTCATGATGACCCTGCCTACGTATCCCCTTGTGGGAATTAGAGGCATCATAGTTCGCCCCACAATGATAGAGGGAGTTCAATCTCTCCTTTTGTATGAGATCTATTATCTCACCTTTAACCCATAACTATTAGTTTAGTACATGTAATCTATCAACATAGTCCATTATAATATAATGATAATAATCTTGCCATCAAGTGTTGGGTCCATACCAATCATTACCAAACGTCAATGTACAAACATTCACAATATTCACAAGAGGTCATTCATACCATAATCTCAAAGATTATACACAATGGCTATCATGAGCATACCTCCATATACACAAGCTGATTTTATCATACACATCATAAGTACAACAATGTCAGGATCATACACAGATCCCAAGTGCATCCGCAACTGGATCATACACAGATCACAAGTGCAATAGAGGTTGGATCATACACAAATCCCAAGTGCAACTGCAACTGGATCATACATAGATCACAAGTACAATGATTAGCCCTTATGTACATCACAAGTACAACAATGATTGTCTCATACACATATCACATTTATATTAGTGATTGGCTCTAGCATATATCACAAATACATAGTGACAAGCCCTGACCATACATCACAAATACATAGTGATGAGCTCCAACATACATCACATCCATAATGGCTAACACATCACAACAACTAACACATGTTCATAATGCATCCCAAATAGAAAGAATATTGGTGCATTGCACACTACATCGTGGGTCCATCCTTTCCATCGGTCTTTTGCACCATTGGACAAATGGGAAGAGGATTTGATGCATCCCATACTACACCGCGGGTTCGTCCTCAACCCCACAAGGCTAAGTATATAGTCTGACAACTAGGAGGGGATTTGGTGTATCCCATACTACACCGCGGGTTCGTCCACCATCCCAAGGGTTTCCCCAAGCAGTGAACCTACCAAACTCGGTGGATTCTGACTTCAATCGCCCATAGGCCACTGATGACAAGTCTATCCACCCTGGAAGAAGTAGCTCCTAACATATACCACCTTGTGACCTTAGTGGCATTGTCAGCTATCTTCTTCTCAATCTCGGGTAACACATGGCATCTGTCACTTTCGTGCTTACTAGTGACAACCAGTGAACCCTCTCAATATGCAGTTAGCACCAGATTACCGTTACCTGCACAGATGGGTCCCTACCCGTGCAACTGCTACAATCGTATCATAACCAGGTTAGCCGGCTACCTTCACCTCCGTGAACCAGGTGAATGCTGACTAATCCCTAGCAGTAGCCCAGACATGAGTCATTGGCACGGTCCAATGATTGCCTATCACTACTAAAAAATCCTAGAGGTTCACTCTTGGGTGGGTCATAAATAGCATGAATCACAATCTCAATCAACAAATACACGAGCATATACATAAACACATATATAAGGAGTTGATTTACACATACACATAAGATATACATGGAACCAACACAAGATGGACTTCACCCATCATATACGTATAATCAAATACCCATTATAAAGTAGTCAATATTCGCTCATTATATAAAAGCATATTATGTATTAAATACACAATATTAGATTCCCTTAACTTGTTCATAACCATATGGTACCCATTCAACCTCAAAATGAAGCCTACTAAAGGGAGAAGGTCAAACCAATCAAGAACAACCCCAACCCTTGGAGTTATCCCCCCAAACCCTCCCCCTATGGGCTTGAAGTCATAAAGGCATCCTTCGTCCAAGGACCGCCTACGTTCCCACTTCCAAACGGGTCAAAGTCACATGTAGTTCTCCTCACAAGATCTCTCAAAGGACCTACACACAAGTTTCCCAAACCCAAGGATTCATTTCCCCTTAAGTATGTCGAGGTCTTGGATCAAACTCCACCGATTTTATTTATAATCTTATTTGAACATCCCAGCTCTCTTATATTTTCATCTCATTGACCTAGCTTGACTAGGCTTGCTACTTAATGTTGATGTTCAGCTGCGGGCTCCATACTTCCACAATTTATTTAATGAACAATAAATGGCATATAGCCAATGGCTATTTATTTATTGTTATCAATTTTTGTGAAGAGACACATCACTTTAATATTAAATAATATTTGATAAATGAGGCCGACCTCATCTTGTTATTCACCACCTTTTATTGATGGCCGACTTTGTGTCTTGAAGGGACACGATTGTTGGAGAACTCCTCATTGAATGGTATATATTAGATGTTGTTCGCTCATTGTATCATTCGTTCTATTCATTCGTATCCGATTTTGAGACAAGTGCGAATTGTTCAAGGAGTTCGATATTGTGTATTCATATCAGATTGAAGTCATTCTTCAAGAGGGTTGAGATTATCATCAGCAAGGAGTTTGATTTGATCTTGATTTTGTATCAAGTGTGGTGTTGGTATTTGGCCTTGTGATTGGCCTCATTGTAAAGTGAATTGCTAGTTATTATTCAATATATAAGTGATATATTGTTGTTGGGTTTTTCTCCCTCAAGTTGGAGGGTTTTCCTAGGGTATATATTGTGTCAAATTGTTTAAATTGTTCTAAATATGCTTATTTAATTTCTGATCCTAAAACTAACATGGTATCAGAGCGGGTTTAAGCAAGATCGTGATCAGATTTCTATAAGCAGTGTGCTCTTCCTCTCTTGTTCTCATCTTAGTGTGCCTATCTTATCTTCGAAAATGGTGAACAACCTCAAGGTTGAAGATAGACTTGAAGGTGCCTCTAACTTCACCTCTTGGAAGTTTAGAGTTCTAATTGCATTGGAAGAAAATGAGATTAGTGAGTTCGTGGAGAGCGAAGTCCCCGAGCCTTCCGATGAGAATGAGAAGTCACAATGGAAGAAGAATGGCACAAAGGTTAATAAGATATTAATTGATTATGTGAAGGATCACCTTGTTCCTATTATCTCCAAGTTGAAGACAACGAGAGAGATGTTCGAGACCTTGGAGGGATTGTATGAGATCAATAATACAAGCAGAGCTCTTGCATTGAGGCAACAACTTCATCACATCAAGATGGCAAAAGGAGATTTTGTCATCTCCTTCTTCATGAAGATCATTGAGTTGAGAGATCAACTTTGTGCCATTGGTAATATGGTTGATGACAAAGATTTAGTTATGTTGGCACTTAACGGTCTTCCTCAATCTTGGGAGCCATTCATCCAAGGTATTAGTGAAAGATTGAAGCTACCAAAGTTTGATCGTCTTAGGGAAAATTGTATTCAAGAGGAATCAAGATTGGCAGCAAGAGGTAATGAACAAAGTTCTAACAATGAAGACAATCATGTTCTTGCTGCTCAAACTTCGAAGAGGAAAGGAAGAGAAGGAAGGAAAGGCAATTTCAAGAGAAACAAAGACAGAAGATTGGATGTTGCTCTTGAACCTAAGAAGAAGAAGGATCTCTCCCATATATAGTGCTTTAGATGTGACAATTTTGGTCACTATGTGGGAGATTGTGTTACAAGACCAAAGCAACATGCCTCTACTGCAAATGTGAGTGATGTCTCTCCTCAGAAGGACTCGAGAGATAATTCAAGCGGATTTCTATTTATATCAGCCCTATCAAGCAACGTTCCAACCAACAACAACACTTGGTTGATTGATAGTGGCGCTTCTTGACACATTACCGGATTTAGAGAACATCTATTAGAGTTGGTGGAGAGAGATACCAACATTCAAGTGATAATTGGAGACGATGCATGCTATTCAGTAAAGGGTGTAGGAGCTTCCTCTCTTCATCTAGATTATGGCATCTCGCTTTATTTGAGCGATGTGTTGTTTGTACTAGGTATCAAGAGGAACCTTGTATCAATTTCAACCTTGGAGGACAAAGGATATCAAGTTGCATTTTCTGAAGCAAAAGTTCTTGCTTGGCCGAAGAACTCTAGCATCAAGACAATCCAAGTGATTGGCGTTCGACAAGAGAGTCTTTATAGACTTTTCATTTATCCAATGCAGGCATTGTTGCATGATTCCACCAGTTCAAGTGAACTTTGGAATAGAAGACTTTCTCACCTCCATTTCAGAGCGCTTCCATCCATGGAGAAGTTGGTCACTGGCCTTCCAAAACTCAACCAGGAGCATGAAGGTACTTGTTGAGGATGCACATTGGGTAAGAATACTAAAGGTCATTTTCATAGTAGTGAAAGTAGATCTAAATGTATTCTAGATCTTGTTCATTCTGATTTGTGTGGTCCAATGTTTGTTGCTTCTTTGAGTGGTTTCTTGTATTATGTAATTTTCATTGATGACTACTCTATAAAGACTTGGATTTATTTTTTAAAGACTAAAGAATCTAAAGAGGTACTTGAGAAATTCAAAGAATTCAAGGCTCAAGTAGAGAACTTGTCCGGGAAGAGGATCAAAGTTCTGAGATCTGACAATGAAGGAGAATACATCTCTGGAGGCTTTTGTAACTTTTGTATCAAGACAGGGATTAAGAGGGAGTTTTGAGGCAGCTAAAGCTATGATCCATGATCAAGACTTGCAAACCTTCCTTTGGGCAGAAGCTTCTAGAACTGCAGTGTATGTTCAAAATCAAAGCCCTCATCGTATTTTGGAGAACATGACTTCTGAAGAAGCCTTCACAGGAGTGGAGCCTGAATTTAGTCGCTTGAGAATCTTTGGTTGTCCTGTGTATGTTCATGTGCCTAAAGATAAAAGGACTAAGTTAGAACCATCTGGCAAGAAAGGAATATTTGTGGGCTACAGTGAATCTTCAAAATCCTACAAGATTTACATTCTAGGCTAGAAACAGATAGAGATCAGTAGGGATGTTACTTTTCAAGAAGATATTGCATTCAAGAGATCTAAAGGTTCATAGATGGAGATAGATAATGAAGACCAGGAGACTCCTCAAGACATGGACATTGATCATACTCCTGAGATTCAGAGGGAATCTACTAAACCATAAGAGGATGTTGATCCAGTTGAGCCTCTCGAACCAATTGATGGGCCAAGAGACATTGTCATAGGTAGAAAGAGACCTCTATGGGCTAGGAAAACAATGTAGGAGGCAAAAAAAATTGCAGCCTCTAGAGGAACATTCAGAGAAAGCAAAATACCACAAAAGTTTCCAAGTTATGTTTCATTAATGAGTCATATCATTGAATCTGAGCCTTCCAGTGTTGAGGAAGCTTCAAGTCAGCAAGTATGGAGAGATGATATGGTTGAAGAATATCAATCTAACTGTACTTCAAAGTAGTTGATGGTGAGGCATTAATCTTGGTTCTTTATGTTGATGATCTATTTCTTACTAGAGCAAAATATCTCATTATCAAATGCAAGGAGTTAGCTTTTGAATTTGAGATGAAGGATCTTGGATACATGCATTACTTCCTTGGATTAGAAGTATGGCAGAGGTCTAATGAGATCATTCTGAGTCAAGGGAAGTATACAATAGACATATTGAAGAGATTTGGTATGATGGATTGCAAATCCATGTCTACACCAATGGAAACCAATTTGAAGAAGTTAAGTGAATCTACAACTAGTTCAGATCTGGTGGATCCTACTATGTACAGGCGATTGATTGGATCGTTGATGTATCTAGTCAATACTAGACCAGATATTTGCTATGCAGTGAGTGCACTTAGTTAGTTCATGTGTGAACAATGGAAAATTCATCTAGTTGCAGCTAAACATATCCTGAGATACTTGCATGGCACAGTTGGATATGGTTTGAAATATACTTCTAGTGTAGACCTAAAGCTGCAAGGATATTTTGATTTTGATTGGGCAGGGAGTGTAGCTTATCGGAAGAGCACCTCTGGTTGTTGCTTTAGTTTGGGATCTGCGATGATTTCCTGGTGTAGTAGGAAGCAATCTTCAGTGGCACTAAGCATTGCAGAGGCCGAGTAGATTGCAACATGTGTAACAGCTCAAAAAGCAGTGTGGCTTTAGAAGCTCCTTGCATTATTGTTTGGACAATCCTTGGAGCTGACTGTTATTCAATGTGATAATCAAAGTTGTGTGAAGCTTTCTGTCAATCTAGTGTCTCATGACAAAACAAAACATGTTGAGATCAAATACCACTACATCAGAGATATGGTATTGAGGAAGGTTATTCAGTTGAGATACATTTGCATTGATGAGCAGATGACTAATATTCTCACCAAACCTCTCTCTAGAGTAAAGTTTGTGCACTTTCGAGACAAACTTGGAGTTGTGGAGAATGAAGCCCTAGTTGAGAGGGAGACTCAACATTAGTGACTCTCTGAGATTTGCTTTAATGCATTTTTTCTCTGTGATAGAGAAATTTGAGGTGAAAGCCCTTGTTAATGAATCTTTCTCTGTGAGATAAATTTGAGGTGAAAGCCCTTGTTTCCACCCTCTAGGAGTAGCCATGGTGGATGTCATGTCGAGTGACTCCATGACATCACGTTGAGAGACTCTGTGATGATTTTCTTTGTACTTGTGTTTATCCACCCTCTAGGAGTAGCCATGGTGGACATCATGTTGAGATGACGACATCATGTTGAGTGACTTTGTGATGGGAACTTGTGCACATGTTCTTTTCCATACATGGGAGTAACCATGATGGATGATATCACATTGAGTGATTCTGTGATGAGCTCATTCCACATATGGGTGTAGCCATTGTGGGTGTCATGTTGAGAGACTCCATGACATTGGATATCTGAAAGTATTCCTCCCTAGCTGAGAGGGAGTGTTGATGTTCAGTCGTGGGCTCCATACTTCCACGATTTATTTAATGAACAATAAATGGCATATAGTCGATGGCTATTTATTTATTGTTATCGATTTTTGTGAAGAGACACATCACTTTAATATTAAATAATATTTGATAAATGAGGCCAACCTCATCTTGTTATTTGCCACCTTTTATTGAGTCACTTCCTTTCATTGATGGCCAACCTTGTGTCTTGAAGGGACACAATTATTGGAGAACTCCTCATTGAATGGTATATATTAGATGTTGTCCGTTCATTGTATCATTCATTTTATTCATTCATATTTGATTTTGAGACAAGTGTGAATTGTTCAAGGAGTATTCATATTAGATCGAAGTCATTCTTCAAGAGGGTCAAGATTATCATCAATAAGGAGTTCGATTTGATCTTGAGTTTGCTGCAAGTGTGGCGCTGGTATTTGGCCTTGTGATTGGCCTCATTGTAAAGTGAATTGCTAGTTATTATTCAATATATAAGTGATATATTATTGTCGAGTTTTTCTCCCTCAAGTTGGAGGGTTTTCCTAGGGTATATGTTGTGTCAAATTGTTTAAATTGTTCTAAATTTGCTTATTTAATTTCTGATCCAAAAACTAACACTCAATACCAAATTACCTTGGTTCACACAAACCCATACAAAATCATTTTCATTTGAAACATATATACTAGCTCTTGCACACCAATGAGGTGCAATGCTTATGTCGATAGGTTGATATACTTTGGTATTATATTATGAACATGTAGAAGTGGTGTATTTTTTTTTTGGTGAGGAGCTTTTATGATCTATGCAGACCTGTACAACGAAAGCAACATGGTGGTTAGGTGTGTAGATTAGGCGTTGATGCAGTCAAATTTTAGCACCAATTTTAAGCTTTGAAGTTTGAATTGTGTAATGATTTGTACGTGCTTGAAGGAGAGTTTTGCAAGAGAGAAATTTGTAACAACGGAATTGATGCACCATGGGAATTTGGGAGAGATATCAAATAGATAGGAATGAGAGTTGCGTACCTTGTTTTAGGAGAGACATAGTTGTTGTAAGCGAGCCTCCTCTTGTTTCCTTATGATTGTGAATGGATTGGTTAGCATTTTAGAGTATCTTTCAAAAGAGAATGGTGGTTGAATGTGAATATTGTTTAACAATTTAACTCTAGATATGGTTATAAATGTTAGTCCTTGCCTATCTATTTTACTAATATCAATTGTTGCTTTTTGCAGTGTTAGGCCTTGAACTTTATGTATGGTAATACCCCATGCCATCGTGAGTGGTATCTGCCTTCTATTGCCCAAGGAAACATGTATTATCGGTATGCTCTTGGGTCATGCTCGTTCCATGTGGCCCGCTGTAGGTATCGAACCTTGTTACAACATACATGGAAACATCTGGCGGTTTGGAACCAAGGTTGTAAATGATTTCAACAACTTCACCAAGAGTTCCATTCACCAGTCTTAGTCAATCTTCTTCTATTGCTTCTACATTCCATATGTTTTGCAATAGTTGACAAAAAATTTCATTGTGCTGGAGTCTCCCCTTGTTGACAAAATACTGTTTCTAAGATAGCATTTGTAAATTGGTTCCACAGTGTTTTTGCAGTTGAGTGTGATATGTACAGAGGTTTTTCCATCATGGGTGGCAGTTGGGCTAGGTCACCGATCAATATTATAGACACTCCACCAAAGTGTAGATGTTGTCGGTGTGGGAAAGCCTCACAAAGTCTTGTCTATTTTTAGTAGCAACTTTGGACCTATGAAGCTCATCTCATCAATCAAAATGTATCTTATATGTTTCATATCATCTTGAAATGTTGTTAATGTCTATCCTTGTAGTGGGTGCATGTCTTTAATAGGGATTTGGAGCATTGAATGTATAGTTGATGCATGAATGTTAAATGCAACCACCCCTGTAGGAGCTAATGTGAGCAGCAGGCCTTTTTGTTGTGGGCTCTTACTTGTGAGTGCTTTTCTTATGCAGACAATTAGGTACGATTTTCCTGTACCTGTTGTTCCTTGAACAATCATGTGTAACTATTTTTCTGAGGGGCATTCACTATGGTCAATGATAATTGTGGGTGCTAGTTTTTGTTGTGATGATAGTGTATAGTCAGGGACATCCAAGTTTCCTGCCATAGTCTCTTCTTGGCTACATGCCTTTTTCATGGGTATAAACTGGATAGAAATTCAATGAAGATCTTGGGGTACCGCTAGTTGATCCCATCTATTGTTGTTATCAAACTCATGCCTACCAAGCATCTCAAGTTCATTTAGGCTGACATTGATTGAGGGACCCATTTGTGAAAACAATTCCCATTCGTTAAGTTTTGTTGTGTCCCTTGTGGCCATCTCTGTATCGTTCTCATCTTCTTCTTCAGTGGTTGTTACTATTTCAATTGTGCGATTAACATGCCATACATCATATTTGGTTGCGTACATTTTCTTCCAATTTGCAATTATTGTATCCTTAGTAAGTCTTACCTCGCTTTCTATGCTCCAAAAATGTTTGTATAATAATAGCTCACTCTAGCAAAAAGTTTCAAAGTTGTATGAGTCCTCCTTTGGGATGCTATAGAACTTTGGGAAAACATTAACAATCGATTTTACCTCTCTTTCCATTTGCATCCTTTGCACCTTGCAGAATAGGAGAAAGATCTTGCAAATTCGAGTATCGAGTAGCGTTACCGTTTCCATTTCTTGAGGCTGATTAATGTAGGAATGTAGGTAGCTCGTATGGAGTTGGATTTCATCTATTTGTCTTGTTATTCATTGGAACACTTTCTGGCCAACATTCAAAGATGTGAATGGTCGGTTACAAATGAGTGACAATTTTTGAAGCATATGACATGTTTCTTGTGCTCCTATATCACACTTTGCAACAAGCTCTGTTATGAATTTTTGAAATTTTGTGACAACTAGGTCATTTCTTCTCTAGCATGCAAATATTCTTGTTAACATATCAGTACAAGACTCAGATGCTCTCTCTGCTTTTGACACATCCTTGGCAATGTATTTTAGTACAAGTGCTCATAAGATAACTATTTGGAAATCTATGTTGGCTCTCCATATCAAAAGCATTTCTGGATTGTGTATGTTTAGCCTATCACCATTCCTTACAGGTCCATATTCTTTTTTCCCATTATCGTCACATGATAAGGTAGATACAATTTGTTCTTTCCATGGAGCTTTGTATCGACACTGTAGTTGTTTCCCCTTTTTGTGTAAGCATGTCCCCTCTCTGCATTTTTTTTGCCTCTGGACATAGTTGATTATCTCCTCATAGTTATGAGAGGGATCTGTAACTAATATCTAAGCTGTGTTTAGCAAGCATGGGTCATCGTGTTGGGGACGGTAGACTGTGTTGTTTCTATGTGAAGTAGGACGAGGGTTCCAAGCACTTACATACTTGTCGAAGAATGTCCTTTCTTGTTCAACTTCTATGTTGTTCTCCCAATCAAGTTTATCCATGTTTGGTGTATTTTCGAGCCAGAGGAATCCATGCACATGTGCAGTTCCTCGATACTACCATTCATATCTATACTCATAATCTTTTGCACCAAGAAGTTTTTGGATGACCTCTTCATGGAAGACTATAAATTATTGGTGGAGATATAATGATGTGGTGTGGGGGTTATTGATTAAATTGTCTAAGCGTTGTTTATTTATTTGCATGTCCACTATTGTGTCATTTGAGAGCAATCATTGTAGGTCTGACGACTTTGTGTTTGCTGCACTCAATGTGAAAATTAGAGTGGGAGACCCTATTTGGTTGATCATATTTGTTAGCTCATAATGACACTTATTCCAATATGGTCTTGTGCCTGGCATTGAAGATCCAAAGTGCATGAGTTCTTCAGCTAATTGTGTGTCAGGAAGGATTTTCAAGTGTGGATGAAGGTTTTCAATAGTTGTCAGGATGTTTTCTTCTGCATTTTCATTTAATGAAAACTGTTGCAAGCCCTTGGCTACGATCTTGCAACATAAGATTGAACATAAAATATCGAAACCTTGGATGCTTTCCAAATCTCTGGTCATGGAACCTCATCAAGAGCAGTGCATACTCATGCATTCAGACTTCGCTAATCCGCGGTTCCATTTGTAGTGCAATCCCATTGGGTAAGATCATTTGAAATTTCATATCAAGCAAGCCTTTGGTATTGTATTCATTTATTGGTGATGAGTTCATCTCAGGCCAATCTATAGTGCTATTTGTGTTGTCCTCAAGCTCTAGTGCTTGGTTAATAATTTCTAGCTTACGACGTCCATTTGGCAACTTAGCCATAAATGATGATGTGTGTACTATGCTATCCTCAATTTCATCTTCATCAATGGTGTTCCCATTATTTGGAACCCTTGTACATTCTCTAGTTTCAATGGTGTGCAACATGCTTGAAATATATGTGCTAACTTCAGGAATTTGAGCCAAACCATCAACACTTATGGAAACATCATTATAGTATGGGTCATATTTCACTTTGTATTGCAATGCATCTCTGATGTGAATTCTACTTACATAACAATCATAAAAATGGCCTTCTGTGTGTATTATTCGAACTATGAGCACATCCAAGTCTTTTATCCTTTGAGGGAGAACTTTTGCAATGTTTTTGATATCTTGTGGGAAACTAATTGTTTGATCGCCATATTTATATTGCCCTCCAAGAGCATGGGTTACTTGTAGTAGTGGGTTTACTCTAGCAATGAGCATTTCCTCCACTTGGGTCAGTCTTTTCAACACAACAAGTTGTTCTCCTAGGTCCATGTTGTTGAGTGAGGAGAATCGATGTATACCTCTTTCATTGAAACATCTTTTACAAGTAGCATGAGGGTTCGATGAATGATGAGGCATGTCTAGGTAGTTTTCCTTGCATATAATGCATGTTTTCCTATTGGAAAGCACATCTATCTTTTGTCAAAATCTTTTCATTGTTTTTATGATGCTAGCAGTTTTGTTGAATGATGTTCGATCTTCTATGTCTTGTTCTGTTTGCATATGTTGAGCTTGCCATGTTTGTTTCTCTAAATGTTTAATGCATTTCTTTGCAGTTATTTCCTCTCTATGATGAGCATAGTAATTGTGGCTTCTCTCACGATCTCGTAGCCTTCATGCTTCTATTTGATGGGGGTCGATTTGGCTGGGGTGCAACTTTTTTATCCACCTTCGGGTGGCTATTGCTTCTTTATGTCGAGCATAGTAATCTTGATTGCTTTTTCAAGTTTGTTGTCTTTTAATCTCTAGTTGTTGCAAGCAAGCTTGACTTGTTTCGGGGCAGGGGTCCACTATCTGTACTGTGGGAATGTAAGGCTGAATTAGTAATAAGAGAAGCATAAACACACTCAAACAACTATATGTGGCATCAACACAACATATGTAAAGCTTACAATGCTGAAAGAAGTACATTTTGGATATTTATACACCTAAACAAACACACGCACACGCATACATATATATAATGGACAATTATCCTAATAATGTTCTTCACACAATTCAATAAAATTGCAAGAAGGTATATTAAGGTAAAAGAATACAATTTCTTAATTAAGAAACACAACAGCATCAGGGAAAAATAATTAAAATTCATATATATGTGTCAAAACAAAAAATAGAAAATAAAAAATGACATATTCAAGGCATAATTTTTAGAACTAATATCTATTAAAGTGTAGTTTCAAGATAGTTGTAGATTACATCATGTCAAAATAAGCAAGTCCTGCAATGCTAGAAGAAGTAGGTTCCACATATATATAGACATAAGAAAACACATACACATTGTTAGATTTGTTTTACTGAGAAATTACTTTTACAGTTATAATTGGAACACACATTATTGAAGGGAGTAGAATTATAATATTATAAGAGTCATATACATGACATGTGTTGGAAAATGTAAACTTAGCAACTTACACATTTCTATTTGTAGGTAGACATGACACATGTGGTTGGAGATTTGAATACATTTTGTCGCTTGAACAAAACCATCAACTATAATTTTATAAGAGTGATATACATAACATGTGTTGGAAAATGTAAATTTAGCAGCCTACATATTTCTATTTGTAGGTAGACATGACACATGTGGTTGGAGAATTTGAATACATTTTGTCACCTGAACAAAACCATCAACTATACTACTGTCTTATAATACAATCTATTCATCCTATGGTTGGTCATTCTTGTTACTGGACATTTCTTTGATCTTGGAAAGTAAGATGTTGCTCTCTGCAGTGAAGTCAACTTGCTCAACCTTTGTAATAGTTGCCTTCAAACGTTCTTCATCATTGTATGTTTCATTTCTACATGTCAAGGTAAACAAGTATTGTTTTGTTCAACACGTCTCTAATTACCTATTGAGTATCCCTTTCTATGCTATCCTCAAATTGTAGAGAGTATAACATTGTTGAAGGTGATAGAATATTAGCCCCACTTTGTTTGAACCAAGTTTGTAGTTGTTTTGTCTCTTGTATGTCAAGGTCTATAAATAAATTTGTATTGCTTGATGTGCTCATAACCTTTCCTCTGTACTCGCAGGCTCGTCCATTTTTAATAGCGAGAATAGTTGTTTTTTGTAGCTGATACTTTTGTTGAAGAAGACCACCTTCTTTGCTATCGTGCCCCATAAAGTTATATCTATAGTTGCCTTGGAAATGTCCAACAAGGATATCGTGTGCCTTAGAACCTCTATCCCATCTCTTCTCCTAATTGTGGAGCTTGGACTAACACAAGTGACAACTCCAATAACATCATCAGTTGAATTGCTACTCTTCTTTGCAAGTTCGCTGATAGGTGTAAATGAGAATAGGTGTTTTGGAATAGAATGGTCATCTTCACAAAGAGTGACCTTTGACTCTACCGACAAGAAAATTTCCAGCCCACTATTTAACTTGTAAAGCTTATTAGCAGCCTTTACTACACCACGAGATAATGTATAGGATTTTCCAATATTAATATTTTGATAATGAAGATCAACAACTTCATTGAAACAAGTGACACATGTTTCAGTCGCTTCTGCGCCAATGATGTCAAAGGTAAAAAATTGAACAATACCTTTTTGGGTATTGTACTAGCGAATATCCTTTTTGGCAGTCACACGACCTTTGATAATCCATCTTGGTTGAAAAGGGTTCAAACTTTTAATAGGCATAATTGTGACTAGTGCTTCCATTCTACTCCTAGAAGGATTTACACCATATAATCTTCTCGCAGGAGTTGATACGCTAGAAGTACTAATTGTCTCAGGTTCCACATGTGGATCCGAGGAATTTTCCATTGCCTATTCTATATGGTGCTCTTGTTCCATATAAAGTGAAGTAGGTTCACCGATTATATCTTGGTTTGTAGAAACAATCTCAAGGTTCACAATGACAATCCACCTATACATTTGCAACACAAGAGTAAGAATTAGTAAAATAAGGAACAAGCTAAAAATTTAATAATTATTTTCTTTTTGGATTCCTTTACTCACCGAGACCCACTCGATCTGGGACAATTATATTTTGTCATCCGTATTATCGATCCAACTATAATTTTACCATAGGTTATGTAATGATTATATTTTTGAGGTAAAGATGCTTTTTGTTTGTAGGCCCCAGCAAATATTTCTACCATGTAGCGGTTGTTGCATTCATGGCCATGTCTGAAGTTTGAAATAGACAAAATTTGCACATTAGGTTCAAACCCTGATTCCCATCGTGGATAAGTTTAATCACATATGTGGTTAATATTGTACCCATGGTCTATGGAAGTTTACTAACCCTGCAAAATTATATTACATGTAACATAGTGTTTGCATATAATTGTCGTATGTTCTTGTTTTGGAAAACATATACCTCAACATATTGTTGAGAATAAGAATACACAAGTGTTGAAGTACGTAATATTCAAAAGAAAAAAATTGTGAGGAGCAATATTTTTCCTCAATATGTACTATAAGTTAAATTTAGTAAACTTAGTGCTATGAAGATCAATATGCACAACGATGCTACAATGTAAACATAATATATAACAACTAAGGTTTGAAATATAAGGTCCGCTACTAAAACCATTTCACTTTACATATTACTATTTTGGCATCTTCATTTGGTTTCAAAAAAACATCTAATGTGTATCATGCTAGTGATCTTCATAAACATCACAAAAAAATAACTAACTTCCAAGAAGTTAGTTAAACTTCTAAGACCATATATCACTCAATAAAACTATGAAACCATGTTTTAGCTCAAATGCATTGGCCACTCCATAATATTCACGATACTTTAATTCATAAAAGAAACCATAATATAGCTCAAGGGCTTCACATGTTGCACAAAATTTCCAAACTATTTCTTGCACCAATTCAACTCCATGATCCTACACATTGCATACATCTTGGCTTGTTCACATAGCTTCTTCAAAAATTTCAACATTGAGTGCAACAGGATGATATATCAAAGGGTTTGAAAGAAACATACATATGACTACGATACTTTACATAGCTAAATGTTGCAAGAGTGGATTTGTACAATGATGATCAAATATATTATCATATTGAACAACGTTGTGATATATATTTGTTTCAATAAGAATAAAGTTGAAGATAATATTGAAAGAAATGTTTATATACAATGACTTAAGGTCATAGTTCAAGATAATATTGAAAATAAGGGGACACAAGTATTACAATAAGTTCTATTCATTAAAATTAGAACTATAAAGATCAATATGTACAATGACATTACAATGTAAACATAATATATAACAACTAAGGTTTCAAATATAAGTTTGACAACTAAATCCATATCGCTCTACATATAACTATTTTGGCATCTTCATTTGGTTTCACAAAAACATCTAATATGTATTATGCTAGTAATCTCAATCAACATCACAAAAAAGTAACTAACTTCCAAGAAGTTAGTTGAACTTCCACTAAATCCATTTTTCTCTACATATAACTATTTTAGTATCTTCATTTGGTTTCATAAAAACATCTAATTTGTATCATGCTAGTGATCTTGATCGACATCACAAAAAAGTAACTAACTTCCAAGAAGTTAGTTGAACTTCTTGGACCATATATCACTCAATAAAGCTTGAAATTCACGCTTCAGTTCAAATGCATTGGCCACTCCATAATATTGATGGTACTTTAATTCATGCAGGAAACCATAATATAGCCCAAGAGCTTCATAGGTTCAATGAAATTTTCGAACGACTTCTTGCACCAATTCAACTTCATGATCCTACACATCGCATACATCTTGGCTTGTTTGCATAGCTTCTTCAAAAAATTTGTGGCAACTTGTCAAGACATTGTTTGAAAAAGCTTCAACATTGTTGTGAGGAAAACCCAACCAATCCACAGATGTTGAGTCAGTTGCTGATAGAGGTATCTCATGGGTTTGTGGTGAGGTTGTATTGGACTCCAAATCATAGCTTGAAATAGTAATAACATCTTGAGGTGCTCATGCATTAGCCATATCCTGAAACTATAATTCAAAATAGCAATACTAATATTAAAAATAGTTGTCATTAACAAGGGCATCAGTATTCACTAAGACCCAAACTACAAGCATATTACACATACCATTACGTTCTATTTTGCTTTTCATAATCGACCCTATGAGGTGTTGCACCTAATTGGATTGTGTCATTTTTTATCTAATAGTGTGTAAGGATCCATGATGTAGTAAATAAAAATTTCATTGCCAACCACACAAGTTGTCGAATCTAAGATGACATCTAGCAAGATAAATCAAAATATAAATTCTTGTAAAATTCACCTTTCATAATTGACCCTATGCTTAAATTTGACTACGCATTCTAGCATAGCATTTTTTTTAATATTTTTCGAACCTGGGCTGTCATTAATAAATGAAATCCCATCATTATTGAATTTTATTTTATTTTAAGAAAATTAAAGAAAACTATGGTATTTAATTATTATAAAAGATGTAAAAACTAAAATTTCTTTGACGTTTTTTCGTTTTTAATTTTTACGAATTTTTTAAATTTGCTATTAACTTTTTTAAATAAGTCTAAGAGGTTCTATGAATTTTTGTTTTGATGGACTATTTTTAAATGAAATAAAACTTTAACGGTATTCATACAACTGTAGAGTGAAAGTGTAAGACGTTTAAATGACTATATACAGCTATAGAATGAAAATGTACATCTGTTGAATTATGGCATAAAACTATAGAATGAAAGTGTAATGACAACATACATTTCTTACTCTTTTCATCAAAGGGAAACTGTGTGACTACATGGAACTATGGAAAAAAAAATTAGATTTATTGAATGATAGAATACAACTATGGAATGAAAACATACCCCTATTGAATGACAACATAAAGTTATTATTTACTAAGCTAAATTTGAAAAACTTTTAACTTATAAAAGCGAGACAAATACTTTCAATTTTACCATGTTCAAATAAATTCAAAATATTATAAATAATTCCTAGCCTTTTTTCTATTTCATACTTTGTAAGAAATTTTAGGCACTAAGCAATAGTGCAAAAGGAAGAAGAAAGATAAGAATTGAAAATTTTCATTTCCAATCACATGGATAAATCTTTAACTAAAGAAGTCTTCAAACACACAAATGATTGGAGGGATGGAAATAATAACACAAACAACTCCGCGAACCAATGATTCTTTATACAAGTACAATTAAGTAAAATGATTCATTTTCAATGGTCCAACAACAATGACAATATATTCCAACAGTTGTGGGGTCAAATGTGGAGTCAAGCTCGAAAAGGTTTTATATAGAATTTTGCATAGCAAGGTTGGAATTAGTTCACTCTAGATATCGTTATAATGCAAATAATGTTCTCCACCATTGTAATATATGTTTTGCATCAACATTTATAACATTGGAGCTCAAGTCTTTCCCTCAAGATTTCAGATATAGTCCACTCAAGTACAAATCATATTTTATAGCCCATCCCATTAATACTTTCACTAATGATAAAATATTGCACACACTAAATTTTTGGACACAGTCTATTTTTCTATGACTGCACAGAGTTGTACGAGATCAGGCAATTAATTAAATGTTATGCATGTGCCAACAACAAAAATGTTTTAGAATGGAATAAAACACAACTAAAAAACAACACATTCACTGAAAACGTAGCAAGTGAATCACCTCAAGATTCTGTATCACAGTGGTGGATCCTTTCTTCGCCAATGCTCTGATAGACTTGTATGCAAAAAGGGAAAATGTAGACAAGGTATGTGAACTGTTTGGCAGAATTATGCCTGCTTCTTTGCCATAGAGACTTTAAACACGCAGCGAAATCTCATCCAGCTGAGAGCCATTTAAGGTTGCTTCACATTTATTACATGGAGTGAAGTTTTGGTGGCCTATTAAATTGGAGGGAAAGCATGAAGACCACAAGAAATGTTGTGGAACGGCGTAGGCACACTCAGAGCCATACCTGGTGACATAAGCCAATTTTCGAAATTTGTGTTTCATGTACTTATTCTGGGCTATTTTCAAATTGTGGGGATAGAGATCAAGATGCATCCATGACTTGGTGTATTGGCCTCTTTCACCGTGCATAGTACACTGGACTCCTGAGGAAAGCGAAGGGTCAAGTGAAGCCTGAAACTTTCACTGTGAACAAAGCTCTCTCTGTGCATAGAACTCTCCGTCAATCTAGCAACGACAACCCTGAAACTTTTTGTCGACGTCAGACTAGAGAACCCGGTGGGGTTCCCCCACGTAATAGCCTATCGGCTAAACATTTTTTGTCTTCAACTATCCATGGTAGGATAAGAATCCTAGAGGGGTATACTTCATTAATATATAAGAGTATTGGAATTGCATTAGAAGGAACATGAAATCAAAAGGTTAAGACCCTAAATTATCATTGACATTAGTGTGAGCATACATTTATATGGAGAGTTAATGGGAATAGTGTTGACAACTACATTTATATGGAGAGTTAATGGGAATAGTGCTGCCAACTATCATAAGAGGGATTTAGGCATTGATTATAACTTAAGACAAGTTTATAAATACTATTATATCTTTGAAAGACATGCAATAGTATTTATAAGCTTGTCTTAAGTTATAATCAATGCCTAAATCCCTCTTACGATAGGTGGAAACACTATGCCCATTGATATAAACGTATGCTCACACTAATGTCAATGATAATTTAGGGTCTTAACCTTTTGCTTTCATGTTCCTTCCAATGCAATTCCAATACTCTTATGTATTAATGAAGTATACCCCTCTAGGATTCTTATCCTACCATGGATAGTTGAAGGCAAAATATATTTAGCCGATAGGCTATTACGTGGGGGAACCCCACTGGGTTCTCCTCCAGTCTGATGCCGGCAAAAAGTTTCAGGCTTGCCGCTGCCGAATTGACAAAGAGTATTATGCATCGAGAGAGCTTTGTTCACGGTAAAAGTTTCAGGCTTCACTTGACCCTTCACTTTCCTCAGGAGTCCCTTGTACTATGCATGATGAAAGAGGTCAGTACACCAAGTCATGGACGCATCCTGATCCCTGTCTCCACAGTTTGAAAATAGCCCAGAATAAGTACATGAAACACAAATTTTGAAAGTTGGCTTATGTCACCAGGTATGGCTCCGAGTGCGTCTGCGTTGTTCCACACCATTTCTTGCAGTCTTCATGCTTGCCTTGCAATTTAATAGGCCACCAAAACTTCACTGCATGCAATAAATGTGAAGCAACCTTAAATGGCTCTCAACTGGATGAGATTTGGCTGCGTGTTTAAAGTCTTTGTGGAGAAGAAGCAGGCAAAATTCTATCAAACAGTTCACGTACCTTGTCTACGTTTTTCCTTTTTGCATACAAGTCTTCTAGAGCATTGGCAAAGAAAGGATCCACCAACGTGATACAAAATCTTGAGGTGATTCACTTGCTACGTTTTCAGTGAATGTGTTGTTTTCTTTAGTTGTTTTTTATTCTATTCTAAAACATTTCTGTTGTTGGCACATGCGTGACATTTAATTAATTGCCTAATCTCGTACAACTCTGTGCAGTCATAGAAAAATAGACTGTGCCCAAAAATTTAGTGTGTGCAATATTTTATCATTAGTGAAATTATTAATGGGATGGGATATAAAATATGATTTTTACTTTAGTGAACTATATCTAAAATCTTGAGGGAAAGAGTTGAGCTCCAATGTTATAAATGTTGATGCAAAACATATATTACAATGGTGGAGAAAGTCATTTGGATTATAACGATATCTAAAGTGAACTGATTCCAACCTTGCTGTGCAAAATTCTATATAAAACCTTTTCGAGCTTGGCTCCACATTTGACCCCACAACTGTTGAAATATATTCCATCATTGTTGTTGGACCATTGAAAATGAATCATTTTATTTAATTTTACTTGTATAAAGAATCATTGGTTCATGGAGTTGTTTGTGTTATTATTTCCATCCCTCCAATCATCTGTGTGTTTGAAGTCTTCTTTAGTTAAAGATTTATCCATATGATTGGAAATGAAAAATTTCAATTCTTATCTTTCTTCCTTTTGCACTATTGCTCATTGCCTAAAATTGTCTACAAAGTATGAAATAGAAAAAAGGTCAGGAATTATTTATAATATTTTGATTTTATTTGAACATGGTAAAATTGAAAGTATTTGTCTTGCTTTTATAAGTTAATTTTTTTTCAAATTTAATTAAGTAAAAAATAACTTTATGTTGCCATTCAACAGGGGTATGCTTTCATTCCATAGCTGTATTTTGTCATTCAATAAATCTAAATTTTCTTTCCATAGTTCCATGCAGTCACACATTTTCCCTTTGATGAAAAGAGTAAGAAATGTATGTTGTCATTACACTTTCATTCTACAGTTTTATGCCATAATTCAACAGTTGTACATTTTCAGTCTATAGTTGTATATAGTCATTTAAAAGTGTTACACACTTTCACTCTACAGTTGTATGAATACCCTTAACAAAAATTCATAGAACCTCTTAGACTTATTTAAAAAGTTAATAGCAAATTTTAAAAATTCGTAAAAATTAAAAACAAAAAAAAACGTCAAAGAAATTTTAGTTTTTACATCTTTCATAATAATTTAATACCATAGTTTTCTTTAATTTTCTTTAAACAAAAAAAAATCAATAATGATGGGATTTCATTTATTAATATGATAGCCTAGGCTTGAAAAATATTTAAAAAAAATGCTATGCTAGAATGTGTAGTCAAATTTAAGCATAGGATCAATTATGAAAGGTGAGTTTTACAAGAATTTATATTTTGATTTATCTTGCTAGATGTCATGTTAGATTCAACAACTTGTGTCATTGGAAATGAAAGCTTTATTTGCTACATCATGGATCCTTACACACTATTAGATGAAAAATGACACAATCCAATTAGGTGGCACACCTCATAGGGTCGATTATGAAAAACAAAATAGAACGTAATGGTGTGTGTAATATGCTTGTAGTTTGGGTCTTAGTGAATACCTATGCCCTTGTTAATGACAACTATTTTTAATATTACTATTGCTATTTTGAATTATAGTTTCAGGATATGGATAATGCACGAGCACCTCAAGATGTTATTACTATTTCAAACAATGATTCTGAGTCCAATACAACCTCACTACAAACCCATGAGATACCTCTATCAACAACTGACTCAACATCTACGGATTGGTTGGGTTTTCTTCACAACAATGTTGAAGCTTTTTCAAATAATGTCTTGACAAGTTGCCGTGAATTTTTTGAAGAAGCTATGCAAAAAAGCCAAGATGTATGCAATGTGCAGGATCATGAAGTTGAATTGGTACAAGAAGTCGTTTGAAAATTTCATGCAACCTATGAAGCTCTTGAGCTATATTATGGTTTCCTGCATGAATTAAAGTACCATCAATATTATGGAGTGGCCAATGCATTTGAACTGAAGCGTGAATTCCAAGCTTTATTGAGTGATATATGGTCCAAGAAGTTCAACTAACTTCTTGGAAGTTAGTTACTTTTTTGTGATGTCGATCGAGATTACTAGCATGATACAAATTAGATGTTTTTGTGAAACCAAATGAAGATGCCAAAATAGTTACATATATGTAGAGCAAAATGGATTTAGTGGAAGTTCAACTAACTTCTTGGAAGTTAGTTACTTTTTTGTGATGTCGATCGAGATTACTAGCATAATGCATATTAGATGTTTTTGTGAAACCAAATGAAGATGCCAAAATAGTTATATGTAGAGGGATATGGATTTAGTGGTCAAACTTATATTTGAAACCTTAGTTGTTATATATTATGTTTACATTGTAATGTCATTGTACATATTGATCTTTATAGTTCTAATTTTAATGAATAGAACTTATTGTAATACTTGTGTCCCCTTATTTACAATATTATCTTGAACTATGACCTTAAGTCATTGTATATATACATTTCTTTCAATATTATCTTCAACTTTATTCTTATTGAAACAAATACATATCACAACGTTGTTCAATATGATAATATACTTGATCATCATTGTACAAATCCACTCTTGCAACATTTAGCTATGTAAAGTATTGTAGTCATATGTATGTTTCTTTCAAACCCTTTGATATATCATCCTATTGCACTCAATGTTGAAATTTTTGAAGAAGCTATGTGAACAAGCCAAGATGTATGCAATGTGTAGGATCATGGAGTTGAATTGGTGCAAGAAATAGTTTGGAAATTTTGTGCAACATGTGAAGCCCTTGAGCTATATTATGGTTTCCTTTATGAATTAAAGTATCGTGAATATTATGGAGTGGCCAATGCATTTGAGCTAAAACATGGTTTCATAGTTTTATTGAGTGATATGTGGTCTTAGAAGTTTAACTAACTTCTTGGAAGTTAGTTATTTTTTTGTGATGTTTATGAAGATCACTAGCATGATACACATTCGATGTTTTTTGAAACCAAATGAAGATGCCAAAATAGTAATATGTAGAGCGAAATGGTTTTAGTAGCAGACCTTATATTTGAAACCTTAGTTGTTATATATTATGTTTACATTGTAACACCGTTGTGCATATTGATCTTCATAGCACTAATTTTACTAAATATAACTTATAGTAGATATCGAGGAAAAATATTGCTCCTCACAATTTTTTTTTTTGAATATTACGTACTTCAACACTTGTGTATTCTTATTCTCAACAATATGTTGAGGTATATGTTTTCCAAAATAAGAACATACAATAATTCTATGCATACACTATCTTACACATAATATAATTTTGTTGGGTTAGTAAACTTCCATAGACCATGGCTACAATATTAACCACAGATGTGATTAAACTTATCCACGATGGGAATCAAGGTTTCAAACCTAATGTGCAAATTTTGTCTATTTCAAACTTCAGACATGTCCATGAACACAACAACCACTACAAGGTAGAAATATCTGATGGGGCCTACAAACAAAAACATCTTCACCTCAGAAATACAATCATTACATAGCCTCTGGTAAAATTACAATTGGATCGATAATACGGATGACAAAATATAATTGCCCCAGATCAAGTGGGTCTCAGTGAGTAAAGGAATCCAAAATTTTCCAAAAGAAAAACATTATTAGCTTTTTAGCTTGTTCCTTATATTACTAATTCTTACTCTTGTGTTGCAAATGTATAGGTGGATTGTCATTGTGAACCTTGAGATTGTTTCCACAAACCAGGATATAATCGGTGAACCTACTTCACTTTATATGGAACAAGAGCACCATATAGAACAAGCATTGGAAAATTCCTCGGATCCACATGCAGAACCTGAGACAATTAGCACTGCTAGAGTATCAACTCCTGCGAGAAGATTATTTGGCATAAATCCTTCTAGGAGTAGAATGGAAGCACCAATCACAATTACACCTATTAAAAGTTTGAACCCTTTTCTACCAAGATGGACTGTCAAAGGTCGTGTGACTGCCAAAAAGGATATTTGCAAGTACAATACCTATAAAGGTACTAGTTAATTTTTTACCTTTAACATCATCGACACTAAAGGGACTGAAACACGTGACACGTGTTTCAATGAAGTTGTTGATCTTCATTATCAAAATATTAATATTGGAAAAACCTATACATTATCTGGTGGTGCAATAAAGGCTACTAATAAGTTTTACAAGTTAAATAGTGGGCTAGAAATTTCCTTGTCAATAGAGTCAAAGGTCACTCTTTGTGAAGATGACCATTCTATTCCAAAACACCTATTCTCATTTACACTTATCAGCGAATTTGCAAAGAAGAGTAGCAATTCAACTGTTGATGTTATCGGAGTTGTCACTTGTGTCAGTCCAAGCTCCACAATTAGGAGAAAAGATGGGACATAGGTCCTAAGGCACACAATATCCTTTTTGGACATGTCTGAGGCAACTATAGATATCACTCTATGGGGCACAATAGCAAAGAAGTAAGGTGGTTGTCTTCAACAAAAGTATCACCTACAAGAAACAATTGTTTTTGATATTAAAAATGGACGAGTCTACGAGTACATCGGAAAGGTGTTGAGCACATCAAGCAATACAAGTTTATTTATAGACCTTGACATACAAGAGACAAAACAACTACAAACTTGGTTCAAACAAAGTGGGGCCAATATTCTATCACCTTCAATAAAGTTTAGCGATCCATCTATGCCTGGCACAAGAATAACAATTAGGGATGTTCGAGAACAAATTATGCATAAAGTGCATCATATCCAATGTACAATAAACAAAACATTGTTGTTCATCAAATCTGAATCATTTTGCTATTCGGTGTGCCCTAATGAATCGGGGGGAAAACAATGCAAGAAAAGATTGGTGCAAATTGAAGATGAAAAGTGGTTTTGCTCAAAGTGTCACGTAGCACGTACCTCTTGTAATTATAGGTACATACTACAAATAAGGTTATAGGACCACATAGATATGCTATGGGTAGTTGCATTCGATGAAGGAGCAACAAAACTCATGGAAATGTCTAAGGAAAAGCTATACTCTCTACAGTTTGAGGATGACATAGAAATGGATACTCAACAGGTAATTAGAGACGTGTTGAACAAAAAAATAGTTGTTTACTTTGACATGTAGAAATGAAACATACAATAATGAAGAACGTTTGAAGGCAACTATCACAAAGGTTGAGCAAGTTGACTTCACTGCAGAGAGCAACATCTTACTTTCCAAGATCAAAGAAATGTCCAGTGACAAGAATGACCAACCATAGGATGAATAGATTGTATTATAAGATAGTAGTATAGTTGATGGTTTTGTTCAGGCGACAAAATGTATTCAAATCTCCAACCACATGTACCATGTTGACCTACAAATAGAAATATGTAAGCTGATAAGTTTATATTTTCCAACACATGTCATGTATATGACTCTTATAAAATTATAGTTGATGGTTTTGTTCAAGCGATCAAATGTATTCAAATCTCCAACCACATGTGTCATGTCTACCTACAAATAGAAATATGTAAGCTGCGAAGTTTACATTTTCCAACACGTCATGTATATGACTCTTATAAACTTATAATTCTACTCCCTTCAATATTGTGCGTTCCAATTATAACTGTAACAATAATATCTCAGTAAAACAAGTCTAACAATGTGTATGTGTTTGTTTATGTCTATATATATGTGGAATCTACTTCTTCTAGCATTGCAAGACTCACTTATTTTGACATGATGTAATCTACAACTATCTTAAAACTACACTTTAATAGATATTAGTTCTAAAAACTATGCCTTGAATATGTCATTTTTTTATTTTCTATTTTTTGTTTTGACACATATATATGAATTTTAATTATTTTTCCCCGATGCTATTGGGTTGCTTAACTAAGAAATTGTATTATTTTACCTTAATATACCTTCCTACAATTTTATTGAACTGTGTGAAGAACATTAAATTAGGATAATTGTCCATTATATATATGTATGTGTGTGTGTGTTTGTTTAGATGTATAAATATCCAAAATGTACTTCTTTCAACATTGTAAGCTTTACATATGTTGTGTTGATGCCACGTATAGTTGTTTGAGTGTGTTTATGCTTCTCTTATTACTAATTCAGCCTTACATTCCCACAGTACAAATGTCGGACCCCTACCCCAAAACAAGTCAAGCTCACTTGCAACAACTAGAGATTAGAAGACAACAAACCCTAAAAATAAATCAAGATCACTATGCGCGGCATAAAGAAGCAATAGCCACTCGAAGGCGGATAAAAAAGTTGCACCCCAACCAAATCGACCCCCATCAAACAAAAGCACAAAGGCTATGAGATCATGAGAGAAGCCACAATTACTATGCACATTATAGAGAGGAAATAATTGGAAAGAAAGACATTAAACATTTAGAGAAGCAAACATGGCAAGCTCAACATATGCAAACAAGACAAGACATAGAAGATTAAACATTATTCAGCAAAACTGCTAGCTTCATAAAAATAATGAAAAGATTTTGACAAAAGATAGACGCACTTTCCAATAGGAAAACATGCATTATATGCAAGGAAAACTACCCATGCATGCTTCTTCATTCATCGGACCCTCATGCTACTTGAAAAAGATGTTTCAATGAGAGAGGTATACATCGATTCTCCTCACTCAACAACATGGACCCAGGAGAACAAATTGTTGTGCTAAAAAGACCGACCCGTGTGGAGGAAATGCTCATTGCTAGAGTAAACCCAATACTACAAGTAACCCATGCTTCTAGAGGGAAGTATAAATATAGCAATTACACAATTAGCTTCCCACAAGATATCAAAAACATTGCAAAAGTTCTCCCTCGAAGGATAGAAGACTTGGATGTGCTCATAGTTCGAAGACTACACACAAAAGGCCATTTCTATGATTGTTATGTAAGTAGAAGTCACATCAGAGATGCATTGCAATACAAAGTGAAATATGACCCATACTATAATGATGTTGCCATAAGTGTTGATGGTTTGGCTCAAATTCCTAAAGTTAGCATGTATATTTCAAGCATGTTGCACACCATTGAAACTAGAAAATGTACAGGGGTGCCAAATAATGGGAACACCATTGATGAAGATGAAATTGAGGATAGAATAGTACACACATCATTATTTATGGCTAAGTTTCCAAATAGACGTTGTGAGCTATAAATTATTAAGCAAGCACTAGAGCTTGAGGACAACACAAATAGCACTATAGATTGGCCTCAAATGAACTCATCACCAATAAATGAATACAATACCGAAGGCTTGCTTGATATGGTGTTTCCAACGCTCTTCCCCAATGGGGTTGCACTACAAATGCAACTACGGATTAGGGAAGTCTGAATGCACGAGTATGCACTGCACTTGATGAGGTTCCATGACCAAAGATTTGGAAGGCATCCAAGGTTTCAATATTTTATGTTCAATCTTATGTTGCGACACCGTAGCCAAGGGCTTGCAGCAATTTTCATTAAAAAAAATGTAGAAGAAACATCCCAACAACTATTGAAAACCTTTGTGCACACTTGAAAAGCCTCCCTGACACACAATTAGCTGAAGAACTCATGCACTTTGGATCTTCAATGTGAGGCACAAGACCATATTGGAACAAATGTTGTTATGAGCTAACAAATATGATCAACCAAATAGGGTCTCCCACTCTATTTTTCACATTGAGTGCAATAGACACAAAGTGGTCAGACCTACAACGATTGCTCTCAAATGACACAATAGTGGAAATGCAAAAAAATAAACAACGCTTGGACAATGTAATCAATAGCCCCCACACCACATCATTATATCTCCACCAACGATTTACAATATTTCGTGAAGTTGTCATCCAAAAACTTCTTGGTGCAAAAAATTATTGGTATAGATATGAATGGCAACATCAAAGAAATGCACATGTGCATGGATTCCTCTGGGTCAAAAATGCATTAGACATGGATAAATTTGATTGGGAGAACAACATAGAAGTTTAACAGGCAAGGACATTCTTTGACAAGTATCTAAGTGATTGGAACCCTCATCCTACTTCACATAGAAAAACACAATCTACCGTCCCCAACACAATGACCCATGCTTGCTAAACACAGCTCAAATATTAGCTACAGATCCCTCTCATGACTATGAGGAGATAATCAACTGTGTCCAGAGGCACACAAAATGCAGAGAGGGGACATGCTTACGCAAAAGGGGAAACAACTACAGTGTCGATACAAAGCTCCATGGAAAGAACAAATTGTATCTACCTTATTATGTGATGATAATGGGAAAATAGAATATGGACCTACAAGGAATGATGATAGGCTAAACATACACAATCCATAAATGCTTTTGATATGGAGAGTCAACATAGATTGCCAACCAGTTATCTCACGAGCACTTGTACTAAAATACATTGCCAAGTATGTGTCAAAATCAAATAGAGCATCTGAGTCTTGTACTGATATGTTAACAAGAATATCTGCATGCCAAAGAACAAATGAACTGGTTGTCACAACATTTCAAAAATTCATGACAGAGCTTGTTGTAGAGTGTGATATAGGAGCACAAGAAACATGTCATATGCTTCAAAAAATTTCACTCGTTGTTTGTAATCAACCATTCACATCTTTGAATGTTGGCTAGAAAGTGTTCCAATGAATAACAATAGAAACAGATGAAATCCAACTCCATACGAGCTACCTACATTCCTACATTAATCAGCCTCAAGAAATGGAAATAGTAACGCTAGTCAAATCTACAAGATCTTTCTCGTATTCTGCAAGGCGCAAAGGATGCAAATGGAAAGAGAGAGAGGTAAAAGCAATTGTTAATGTTTTCCCAAAGTTCTATAGCATCCCAAAGGAGGACTAAAACAACTTTGAAACTTTTTTCTGGAGCGAGCTACTATTATACAAACATTTTCAGAGCATAGAAAGCGAGGTAGGACTTACTAAGGATACAATAATTGCAAATTGGAAGCAAATGTACGCAGCCAAATATGATGTATGGCATGTTAATTGCACAATTGAAATAGAAGCAACCACTGAAGAAGAAGATGAGAGCAATACAGAGATGGCCACAAGGGACACAACAAAACTTAACGAATGGGAATTGTTTTCACAAATGGGTCCCTCAAACAATGTTAACCTAAATGAACTTGAGATGCTTGGTAGGCATGAGTTTGATAACAACAATAAATGGGATCAACTAGCGGTACCCCAAGATCTTAATGAAATTGCCATCTAGTTCATACCCATGAAAAAGGCATGTAGCCAAGAAGAGACTATGGCAAGCAACTTGGATGTCCCTGACTATACACTATCATCACAACAAAAACTAGCACTCACAGTTATCATTGACCATAGTGAATGCCCCTCAGAAAAACCATTACACGTGATTGTTCAAGGAACAACAGGTACAAGAAAATCATACCTAATTGCCCGCATAAGAAAAGCACACAAGTAAGAGCCCACAACAAAAAAGCCAACTGCTCACATTAGCTCCTATAGGGGTGGTTGCATTTAACATTCATGCATCAACTATACATTCAACGCTCCAGATCCCTATTAAAGACATGCACTCACTACAAGGACATACACTAACAACATTTCAAGAAGATATGAAACATATAAGATATATTTTGATTGATGAGATGAGCTTCATAGGTCCAAAGTTGCTACTAAAAATGACACAAGACTACGTGAGGCTTTCCCACACCGACAACATCTACATTTTGTTGGAGTGTCTATAATATTAATCAGTGACCTCACCCAATTGCCACCCATGATGGACAAATCTCTGTACACATCACACTCAACTGCAAAAACATTGTGGAGCCAATTTACAATTGTTCTCACCTTACAAACAGTCTTTCATCAACAAGGAGAGACTCCAACACAACAAAAATTTCGTCAACTATTGCAAAACATACGAAATGTAGAAGCAACAGAAGAAGATTGGAAACTTTTAATGACACACAAAGACAAGCAGCTCACATCAAGAGAAAAAAAAAAGTTTGACAGTTCAATGCACTTGTTTTCTACCAATGATTTAGTTAGACTACACAACAGAAGAATGTTAAAATTGTTGAACCGTCCAATTGCAATCAGTGTTGCGACAAGCACTAGGTATGGGATAGATGGTGCAACTAACGATGAACAACTTGAAAAAAAAGTATTGCTTTATAAAGGGCAACGCATCATGCTCACATCCAACATATGGACACAAGCAGGACTGGTGAATGGAGCTCTTGGCGAAGCTATTGAAATCATTTACAACCCTGGTTCCAAACCGCCAGATGTTCCCATGTATGTTGTAACAAGGTTCGATACCTACAACGGGCCACCATGGAACGAGCATGACCCTAAGAGCATACCGATAATACCTGTCTCCATGGGCAATAGAAGGCAGATATCATTCAGCATCAATTGATATTGGTAAAATAGATAGGCAGGGACTAACATTTACAGCTATATCTAGAGTTAAATCATTAAACGATCTTCACATTCAACCACCATTCTCTTTTGAAAGATACTCCAAAATGCAAACCAATCCATTCGCAATCATAAGGAAACGAGAGGAGGCTCGCTTATAGCAATTATGTCTCTCCTAAAACAAGGTACGCAACTCTCATTCCTATCTATCTGATATCTCTCCCAAATTCCCACGGTGCATCAATTCCATTCTTACAAATTTCTCTTACAAAACTCTCCTTTGAGCACGTACAAATCATTACACAATTCAAACTTCAAAGCTTAAAATTGGTGCTAAAATTTGGCTGCATCAACACCTAATCTACAGACCTAACCACTCCGTTGCTTTCATTGTACAGGTCTTGAAGACAAATCGTATAGATCACAAAAGCTCGTCGCCAAAAAAAAAAATTACACCACTTCTACATGTTCATAATATAATACCAAAGTATATCAGCCTATCGACATAAGCATTGCACCTCATTGGGGTGCAAGTGCTAGTAATATCATAAGTTAAACTTCAAAATACCCTTCTTACATAGGAGGCATATATCTATAAACCCTCCAAGTAGAAGGCAATTTCTATTAATTTTCTAGACACGTGAGTACCCATATTCGTATAATAGTTTAGTTCATAGACTAGATAGTTTATTCGTACTTTTCCCTTATAGCTAAATATTCATTATAATTGCATATACCAATATGCTATGATGTCGACCATATCATAATTTATGTTCTTTGATATATTTACAAATGATAGGAAACCCATGTTTAAATTCATCCACTAACCTATACTTTGCATTATTAAAGAGCAACATATCGAATATACCATTGACATAGTCTTTGAAACTATTGCCTCCAAGAGGAAAGCACAGAGGCAAAGCACCGTGAAAGCTATGGTACAATATCTAACCATAAGAAGGCATATAACATAATTATAAACTTGCTTAAGCCCATTTGATACCTAAGTCATGCTTGAGATGGCCGAAACAATGTATCTATTAGATCATGTAAATATGTACCCCAATAAATTTGGTAAATCTACTAGTCACAAGACAATATAAATTCTCTAAGAAAAATAGAAGTTAACTTACTTCCCTAAAAGCAATCACCCTATCCCAATCTAGTTATTTAGGACGAATTATTCACTAAGTTATTTCATCATATTATAAATCTACATTATGACAATCCATATGTTTTGAGACACGATAATGGTTTACATATTACCATCTTAAATAATCATGTAATGAACAATTATGTGTATATATGACTTATTGATTAAGATAAATCTAAATTCGTTAGTTCAAGATTAATATTTGATATGCTACATATTTCAGGTATCACAAAAATTTGGAAGATTTATTATAACAACAATAAATGTGCTTAGACAAGACACCTAGACTATTGAGAGAATTCCATAAGGGTAGAACATACACAAAGAATGGAACAAATTATCTAATGCTTCATTTAAGCAAACCCAATCAAATAGATCCATTTATCTTAGTTGCAAGATTAAATAATTTAAGGTTAAATACTCTCTTATGGAAGTTTCGGTGGAGGGTACTCATCTCTAGGTGAAGATATTTTTATCTGACTGTCGAAATATACTTAAATAGCTCCACGCTGGCCTCTCCAAGACTGATATGCTGGCGCTCTCACGTGCACTGATGAAACGGGATCCATAATTCCTTCCATTGCTCACCCTCATCTTTGTGATGGGAGAAAAGAATGTACGGAGACCTTTTACCACTGTGGTGCTATTTGAGGCTTTAACAATAATTACTGCAATCCTCCTTTAGGTATCTCATTCTTTGCTGGGTGATTGTATGAATGTTCATCCTCCCTTCAAGAAAATGCTAGTGCGTTGTATTTCATAATATGTGAGAAGCAAGAATAGCGACCAATATATATTATGTGTTGTTCGTATGACTCACTTGTGTTCCATTGGTGAATTCAATCGCAGAGTCCACAGTAACACGAGGATTGAGTGCTTTGACAAAGGACAACATAGATGGGTGCAGGCCAAACGAAACCACTTGAAGATCTGAAGCCAAAGCAAGCCATGACTGCACTGCCATTGCCTAACGTGCTTCCCCAGTGCCCAACTCCTTTTTTTTAAGGTTGCTGTTCGCCTCTTTTTACTTGCTCTACATTCCTCTCCTTTCTTACTCCTCTTGTTTGAGCCCCTTACCCATTGCGTCCCCATTCGGTTTCCTTCTCCCCAGAACGCCTCTGCAACTCAAGTCGACATAGCCACTTCTGTTCGTGCCTTCCTACCCTTCTCTTCAAACCCCTGTGTCCTCTCTGCTTTCCCTTACTCCCTCTCTCCCCACTCTGCAATTTGACCAAATCTGCGTACCTCTACTCTGCTCGAGCCTTCATCATTCACCATTCTCTTTTGTTTTTATTTTTCTTCCCCAAATTAGAGCACCAAAAACTGACCACTTGAGGAGGGTTGTAGTGGTTTAAAGTCTGTCTTCTGTCGTCTCTTCCTACACAACCTGTCAGCCATAATTCTCTTGGAGTTGGGCCGCCATGCCTCTTAATTGCACGGACAATCCCCCCCACCAGACCTTGAACCATGGCCCTCTCCTCTTTAATGATTTGTGTCTCCTCATTTAATGAGTTCCCTGCTTGCTGGTCGTGGGCTTAATCAAAACTCTTATTTTACTAGCACTTGCACCTAAAAGAGGTTCAAGGGAGACGCCGATAGGAAATTAAAGGAAAAAACATAAACAAATTGTAACAATACATAATTGATTATATAAAAATAGAAGTATGCATTATATTATATAAGCAAGTACATATTTTTGTTGGATATGTTTTTTCTCTAAACAATACAATCCCTTTGAAGAATGAATATGTACCTATGAAATAGGACATAAAATTGAAGTAATAAGAAAAGAAATAATAATAATGACAAATATTAAAAAAAAAAGATTATTTTGTGATATTATCCACCCAAATGTGACCATCATTCTTTGGACATTAAATTCAATGTAATCTAAACCTTTAAATTGGAACCAAGTTTGATCTCTCCTGAAGGATGTTAAAGACTACAAACCTTTTTTGTTTTAGGTACTTCAGATATATTTTTATTAACTTATGTATGGACATTAATTATATAATAAATATTTAATTCCTAGGTTATATTTAAAGAGAGAAGAAAGAAAATTTCATAAATGTTAGGAATTGGTACACCCAAAATAAAGTCAAAAATAGAGAAAGATTTTGCATATGCTTATATATATTTGAAGTATTCAAAAAACAACAATAGAAAAGACAAATAAACAAACACTTCTAGTCTATTTAGATCCAAAACATAATAAAAATAAAATGAGATATCCAAGTTTATTACAGGCATTACGTTGTACTTTCAATGCAAGAGGGAAGTAGCCAGTTGAACAGATTAACCAAATTAATACAACATAATAATCTTCAAGAAAATTGCCTAACTTCCCCTTAACAGTGGCAATGACTAGGTGTTTAAAATTTTGGGTGATAGAAGCAAGGTCATTAGGAATAAGGCTAATACTTCTGCAGTTAGAAAATGACTTGAAGAAGCAGAGGCACTAGTATCTCCTGCAAACTTCAATTGACATTAGAACATATTATAAATACAAACAAATTGAATAATGTTACTAATGATTAAATGATTCCTTTGTTCCAGTCTCTATGACATGTATAATACCATTACAAGGAGAAACATTATGTCAATCTTAACATATTTACTAATATTTGAAGTATATTTTAAAACAAAATAAGTGTATAGAGGATCAAATGCTTCCCCTTTTCCTTTACCTTGTGATGGAGTGCTGCCATTGTTAGGAGTCTCTTTGTTGCCATTTTCTGTTCAAAAACAGGTTTTTTATATCATTGTAGGGAGAAGTATTGTGCCAATGGTTGGCATATCTAATAAAAATAAGACATATAAATACAAATTGATTATCATAGTAAACAATTCTTCATACTCGAGAAGATTTGGTATCATCTGTAGGCCAAATGGATTTGAAAATAGGGAAATGTAGAGGTAGATTTGCCTTGGAAAAAATAACTAATTCTTGAATTAGCCTAAAATCATATTTTAGTGATCTGAGATCAACATAATGATCACTTACAGACCACAAAATCACTTTCTAAATTATAGTCAATACAGGCTGCATTCTTGTCATCTAGCAATGGAAATAAGGAGATGGAAAAATTTAACTCAAGAAGAATTGCTTTGCAAGGAATAGATATCAAGTTGTCCTATGTACAACCAAATAAGGGTGGAAGCTCTCAATAGATCTAAGATTTGGGTAATCCAAAAGAGTTTCCAACTAAACAAGTGGATAATTACATTATTGATCTTTCAAAACGCAACAAATGAATACACAGCCTTGAGGCACATGGCAACAAAGATGTAGAAAACTCTTCAATATCTTTTTTCAAATCCTGGCCTCATTGACATGGGCTAGTCTTTTCAGACATGTAATTAATCAATTCAGGATAAACTGCCATTATATAATAGTTGAAATAGGTATGTGAAAATATATAAACCATTTGATTTAGAGGCAATGAAAGATAGAGAATCAAGGGCATGAGATGCTGGGTTCTTAATGTATGCAAGCAATTAAGGAAAAAACACTCACTAAAGCATGATGACTTGAATAACCTATATAGCTTTTAAAACGTAATAGAATGAATACAACAAACAAAAAACAAAAATTATGTAGTCTTATTCTATCATGTAGATCCTACAAGGTATCTTCTTTCATTCACAAATCACATTTAAATAGTAGAGGAAATTTGAAAATAAATGAACTATAAACAAAAGAAAACCAAGTTGTGTGCCTTTTGTAGTAGAAATGTTTGTTTTCAAGTTACAACCACACTTTGGAGGCAAATCCAATGCCTAAGAAACATTGTTGACTCCTAAGGAGGCTATGGAATTAGAATTAAACAAATTACATAGACATTGTGTTTTCTTCTCAAGAGCACTCAACAAAGGACCACAACAAGAAGAAGTGGGCTTATCGACTACCCAAGGATGCCCTGTTAAAAGAAAAACAAAAATAATTAAGCCCTAATAAATTGCATACCCAACAATTCACCACTTTATGAGATGTGACTGTGTCAATGTTGTAGTGCAGATTCACCTCAAATGGGGAGATTTTTGAGGTGGGTAGAGTGTATAGTCACCTGGTCTTGGATTACCATGGGAAGGATGGCTTATGTTCCGAGTGTTGAGATTAGCTAGCTGAATCTTCTGCAATTGATTGGGTCGAGAATACTTTGCCATATCTTTGTTTTTCTCCAACTGCTTCAATGTTTCAACTACTACTTTCAAATGAGGCTTAAACTTTGGCTCCGGATAAAGGCATTTGAGAGCAAGCATAGATGCAGTATGGGCTCTCATGATTGAATATTGACCCTTCAATCTGGTGTCAATGATCTGATATGCTTTACATTTATCATTCCTAAAAGGTTTTTCCCATTCCACCAGATTTTGTTTGCCTATAGGTCAGTTATTTTCTATAATGCGATGGCCAGAGAGGCGTTCTAGTAGGAAAAATCAAAAAATATAAATGTCACTCCTTGTTGTCAAATGGCCTGGCAAATAGAATCCACACATTCATCAAGCATCAGTTAAAATTCACAAAAAAATTGTAGACTGAGTAGACAAAATGCTCAAAAATCACGACAATTATTTTTAAGGTCAAATGAGCTACACACAATAGTAATTAAACGAGAAGAACCTATAGCTAGATATTTTAGAGCAGCATAGCCATAAGTTCCCATGACCCTTGTAAATACATGTGTTCTATCCCCTTTTGGGCCAACCTTGGCTAGTCCAAAATCTGAGAGATTTGTGTTATAATTCTTTGAAAAAAACCAAAGTTACTAGATCAGGTACAAAAATACAACCAAGACTAATAGAAGACATAAATTGAAAGAAACAGTTCAATAATCTTGTTAAAAGATAGATAATGCCATAAGAAGGGTTGCTTGTTGACATACTGAATCAAGAAGAACATTTGACGCCTTCAAATCTCTATATATAACTTGACTTTCAGAACGATGTAGAAAAGCAAGCCCTTTGATAGCCCCAACAACTATTTTTATTCGTAGAAGCCAAGAAAGAGGTTGGAAGTGAGAACTTCCTGCATATTAGTGAAATAAAAAAAATCATTGAAAAGCAATCAATTGAATGGATCAATAACAATATAGCACTAGCTAAACACAAGTCCTACAAAATCTGATTAGTTTAATGCTGCATCTATACCAAACTTCAAAAGGCAGTGACTTGTTTGTGACTTAATTTTATATATTAAGTCTATTGGTTTCATGGAACTTAGGGATAAAAACAAGGTTCCCCATCACTGCATATTCTCTCTGCCTTGAGTGTCGGTCCCCATATGGTGGATAGAACTAAAAATGGGTGGGGTTGCACTCACTACGTTCTCCAAGCACACCCATTAAAGTAGCTAGCTTTGATTTATAAGGTCAAATTCCAAACCTTAAATACCAGACTGCAAGGTTAAACAATGTGTATACCGTGTGCTTGAAGTGCCAATGTCAGTGATATTTAAGTACCATCTTAATTTTCAAGGCCAATTTCTATAGAGATTCTGCATGTATATCTAAAATACATGACAGAAAAACCAAGGTTAACAACTCTTGATAAACAGAGGCCAGCATGGCTTAGTAAGCTATATCAACTTCAAACTCTTTATTGATAGTTACAGATTAACAAAATGCAGTTAGTTTACTTAACCTTGAACATGTGAAACATTCATTGTTTCCTTCTATACCATCAAAACTTTGGCTCTGCAAATCCATGTTCTACTATGCAACTTTGGGAGCACGTTTATAGTTTGTGATCATAATAGTTCTAAGAAGTGTTGTTAATGGATTGCTGAGACAGAACGTATATGTTATTAGCACCTAACACAATATTCGTAGTCCTTTTGAATTGTAAAGATAATTATTTGCAGAAGCTCAAAGTGCACTATACCTTGTTGATTTTATGTAAGAGAGAATCTCGTCCCCATCTTCATTGCTGGTGGAGACAGGTATGCCAGACGTTTGTGGACTTGCAGGTCCAATGTAGCAATGCCATTCTCGCTCTGCCCTCGACCATATGTTTCCTTCTCTGCAGGCAATTCATGGCGGAAAACAGGGCAAGAATTGTGCTGCGCAAGCCATGGCAGAATGCAGTCAGCATGGTGAAGTCCTGTGCTAAATCTGCCTTGCCTAAACGTATTTTGTTTCGCTCAGCCTTCCTCTTGCCCCGGATATGGATATTACGAAACCCTACCATAATATAAATGTTAAAAAATGAGACGAACTAGAACCAGTCTCCCTACAGCTACTGCTTCACTCTATTCACAGTGAAACATTGTATCTGACTTCATGGATTTCTAGTTAGAAGTAGATTTGATATGATTTTTAATAACTGCAGATTTGACATTCAGATTTGACATGCAGATTTTACAGTGTAAGATTTGATTGATGTGAAATTTGATTTGATTTGAACATCGGTCGACTAAAACTAGAGTAGTTTCACGGCAACTGAGCGCAGTTTGATGAGAGCATGAGACAGGTTTGCCGATGGCCTGTGGACTAGCAAGTCCACAATAAAAGCCTATCGGCTAATTATTTCTCTGACCACATGACTTGCCATGTCAGATAGCCTTTTTATGGGGATGTGACAATAAAACAGCCTCCAACTCTCTTCATCTGACAAGCACTCCATCTCAAAAATCTTAGCATTCAGATTTACACAGATCTCTTCACTTGATTTACTACCCTTAATTTGCTCACTTAAATCTAACTGAAAGCCAATATCACGCTGCAATTTGGAAACATAATAGAACTGAGAAACTGAAAGCCATACAGCCATCTCATACCTTCCCTTTTCTACATTGTAGAGATGCTGAAGAATATAGTTCTTGCCTATTCCCCCCATTCCAACCACTGCAATAATTTGAAAGCTGGGTTCTCCAACAAGCTCAGCAGGACTGTATCCCCACTGGTTTCGAATCTCCGGGAAGAGCATTCGATCTCTTCAACTGTTGTCTTTGCGATCTAATTAATGACTCTGCTTCTTCTATGCGAGGCACCAAAACATTTGTTATATTCAGTGGGTTTCCCTCAGAACAAAACTCATTCGGGCTTTGACCTTTTGAATTCCTCTGCCCATTTGATGGCGAAAAGTCAATTAATTACAACTTAAAGTGCATAACTGAGTATGAGTTGCATACATAGAATCCACAGCACATTCTTGAAGTATGTCCTCTGCCTCCCAAGCAATATCCCGAACTCTGTGAAGCCATTTTTTCGCAGACTCCTTTTGTCTACTGCTCCCTTCATCAGCTTCATTTAAAACACAATTGATTTGCTCTATTCTGCTCTTCAACAATTCAAAGTCCTCACTGAAGTTCCATACTATGCTTAGCTCATTAGCCGCTTGTTGAATGGCCATCTCGCAAACTTTTTAACAGCAGCCTCTGCAAGTACAAGTGCCATCTTCAAGGTTTTTTTGTTTGTTTTAAATTATGAATTCTACCTCCTCCTCCGATGCAGGCAAAACTCAAAGGAAATAGGATAGCAGAATGCAACTCAAGCTTGAAAATCTTGGCTGCAGTGTGTATAATGCTACTTATAACAATATCATATAAACATTAATTTCCTCAGCTGATTGCGGAAGATTGAAAGATGAAGAACTGGATGCAAAATTAGAGAGAGGACCAAAAGTACCTTAATATTTATTATAAAGAGTATGATCAATTGTTTTCCCACACTCGTAAATAATATTAATTTTCTTATTTTTCACAGCTAGCTGAAGAAAAGCCCATTAATTTGATTAATATCTCACACTAGAGACCTAAATTTGAAAATTGACCCTATTTTTCAAGGCATTTATATATATAATTTGAAGAATTTTGGAGATATCATAAGTTATACATATATAAAACTATAACTCTTAGAATTTTTGACAATCTTTTAAAAATCTTCACTTTCTTGTGGTACAATGTTTCCTTATAGAAAAAATGTTAAATATGTCCATATTGCCATCAAATTTAAACCCTTGCTTTCTCATTACAAGGGAATTTTTCCATTCATTCAAAAAATGATACTTGGGAATTGGTGGCTTTGATTTTATTCAAATATATATGTTGCTTTCTTTTCCAATAAACCATTAGAAAACACAACTCATGTGAAGCCAACAATCAATTTTGACAATAATGGTAGATCCTTCCACCAAAACCAAACTTTGTAACAAAAAATAACTTACCTCCTGCACCCTTACAAATGTTTTCTATCTAACTTCCTTATGCCCAAAGGCAAAAAAAATGCTAGCAAACGACTAGTTTATATTTACTTGTTTCTACTTGCGTACAATCTTCCACACAACCACCACAATTTTTGCTTTCAGTGAATGCTTTTGATTATATTTGAATGACTCCTCTGCACAATGCTAAACACAACAACCTCTCCTCATGTTGTCCAGTCTCAACAACTGCAAACCAATAGTGATTAACACATTTTCATTCTAGCTCTTCAAAGGAGCAATCCAAACCCTCACGTTTCTCCTCCAACCAGATGTTTCACTCTTCTTTGCATACATTCTTTGTGTATTTTTCCTTCCATAGCTCAACATATCTCTCTTCCTTACATTCACACATGAAAATCAACAAGTGCAATTCTTTTGGATGCACTCGCAGGTCCTCCCTACTACTCTAATACCAATTGAAGGAATATAAAAACAATAATAAAACTAAAAATCCTACATAATGCACAATAGAATATATATACAACTTAAAATTATTCTATTGTTTTCATTTTCCATTACATTATGGAGATACATTGCTATATATATATAGAATTGAGAATATAGCTGAAATTTACAACTACCCATAAACAAATAACTAGTTACATAAACTAATGTTCATTATCCTTCATGTTTAGAAACCCACTTGGTGGGATGGGGTAAAACCCTTTTATAATGTTATCTCTCATCATGTTTCAATTGAGTTGTATTCCAATTCAAAATTTTCAAATGTTGTGTTTGATTGTCACTCCCTCCTCAACAACTACAAATTTATGATGTTGACCATTTGGAGCATAGTTTTTTTTCTAGAAAGTGGGAGATAGGAAAGACCTTTACTCTTTCAAAATAGGATAGGAACATGGTTTCTCCTAATATTGGGGAGAATAACAACAAACAAGATATATAGAGACTTCTTATGAGCTAGATTCAATGGTGATACAAAAGGGACAAAATAATCATGAATGGACTAAGGTTAGGAGGAAGAAAAATAGAGTTGGGTGGCAATTTTCATTCGATGTGCATATGATCAACTTCGTAGTCTAAGTTTGTCAGTGAATAAAGTTTTGATTCCTCTATTATGATGTTGTAATTATTTTATTTGTTTAAGTAAGGCATTAAGGCCTTCAGAAGAAACCCCCCTTTCTTGGCCTCCCTAGCTTGGGCCAAGCTAAAACTCCTTGAGTTTAACATTTAAAAATGTATGTAAAAATATATAATGTATATATGTTAGTAATATTACTTTTATATATTATATATGTAAGCAAAATAATTCTTTTATATATAAATAAAAGTGATATTAAGATATACATCATATATGTATATATTGTTGAAAATGAAGGTAATAGTGTAGCTTAAAACTTGTAAACCTATGAGACTATAGATTTAATTAAGTGTTCTTTGTCACAATTATTTGTGTATGATTAATCTGTTTAGATCAATTTTACCAATTGTAGAAAGAGACAAAAGATTGTAGAAGAATGAGACAAGAAGATGACACAACATATACGTGGAGAAACCCTTTCGGGAAAAAACTCCACCAGAATCAATAGTGCTTGTATTATTTACCTTAAAACAAGATTACAATAATACTGTATCAATCCTTGATTGATATGCTTCCTTTGCCTTCAACAATACTTCTTCACAACATGCACAAAACTCTCATACACTTTCTGCAACAAAAGCTATCCATGCATTCCATGTGACCAAGCATGAATCCACACATCCCATGCCATGCTTCAAACCCTCACAAATGCACAAGCTCAACCTACTAACCTTGCTCCAAACTTTGATGCAATTGCTGTAATCAATAGATAATTAATGAGCATGTAAACTCATAAGAGTTATCAAATACATGAGCATAAATCTCCTCTCAAAAATCTATGCCTAGATTGTGCAAGTAGAGTTCCAATGTGTAATCTGAGTTCAAACCAAAGTCTTCCTCAATTTAGGTGCCCCAAACTAAACACTTAATTGAACGTTGGTCAAGAAAATATGTTGCAAGCTTCGCCTCAAAGTTGACACCCAAGAATGGGCCCACTTAACCGAGCCTTGTAAATATCTTCTCATGAGAAAGGTGTTAACTCAAAAATGCCAACTTGGGCACCCAAGGTGGGTCCAAGTCAATCTTAGTTAACTGAAACATATCTTTCCACCAATTCATGAAAACATTATGCATGATTGATCATCCCCACTTAACTGAATATATCCACTTGTTATCTATCATGCAACTGAAGTCAACTAGCATTCAACTCCAACTAACTACATGCAACTTAAGATAACTAAATCATAACTGAACTAAATTGATACTAAATTGGACTGAACTGAACTGAACTCCACTCATGTAAATATCAATCCCTAATTTGTAGGATCTAAACATGCATTACTGAAGTGTTATCAATCCTCCAAATAGTTAACTTAAGCAAGGTGGGTTCCACCTTCCATGTGGGTGCCCCATGTGCTCTTGTTTTGTAGGAGCTCTTCTTGTGCATCCCCACACGTACCTATCATTTAGGAATAATTACAAATGTCAATTTACATGTTCATTTCATTCAAATTTAATCTCTTTCTAATCCTAATGTTGGGGAACACTTTCCAAGGACTTAGGAGATACATGAAATATGTTTAGGATTGCAATTCCTATTCCCAACATTCTCCCACTTGACATTATACATTGCAATTATTCTAAAAAGGGAATCATTATTATAAATCAAGTACATAACTCAAGGCCAATGACCTTCCTGCACCAAGAGAACTTATTTGCAACATTGATAAAAGTGTCAACTTTCTCAATCAATACCTTTCCCAAGTCTTTGTAACCAAACTATCATAGGTAGAACTTCATGCTATCAACATAACAACCCAACTATGCAAATAAGTCCTTGTATATTCACCATCCTACAAGATAAGACTTCAAGGTAATAACACACATTGACATGCAATAAAAAACCTCTGAAGTAACTCATTGTAGTAAAGTGTAACCAGTCCAAGAGAGGTGCCCCTCTCATACATAACACATATACCTTCTAGAACTCCCACTGCATAGCTAATGTCAAATCTGAAAACAAGATCACAACATTAACAAGTACTCCTATAGCACTTCACATAGAGGATGTGGCTAACTCCTCTATCATAGTGTCAAAGAAGCATACAATGATATGAAAAATACATCTCTCATAACATAAGAACCTTCAAGAAGAAGACAATATTCCCACAAAGAGAGAACCTACAAATCAAACCATGTTCTTATACAACACTAACATGTTTAAAACTGTGTAAAGTAAGATCTCCTTCGACACTACCAAACTGAAAGGATATCAACATCTAACCATTCAACTTATAATGAAACATGGCAAAACTTAGATGTAAACCTCTCACAAAAAATAGATCAAACTTAGCCAAACATTCCCACAACAAAAGGGAATATTCCCAAAGCCACTAACTATCTCTCATACCTCTCCTACACAAATCCTCATAACTAACTCAAGTTCAAGATTGTAAGGAGAAAAATGGAAATACATAAAATCATGCATCTACTTCTCAATAATCCCTCATAACTCAATTTTCAAGATTAATGCATAAGAGAAGACAAGATACATATAAATAATGCATCTAATAATCAGGTGGGCAACACCTCTTAGATCATTTACCTGCCGAGTAGACCATGAGTGGGAGACAAGATTGTCTTGTGTATACAACACCAAGCAATATAGGATTTCAATAAAGACAACCTTCTCATTAGGTCTATGATGGACTCACATCCATTTCCAGGTGTAGGCTCCTCAGTTTTTACTGTTGAAAAACTTTAATAACAAGTAACCATTCCAACACATATCTCTTAACATAAGAAATATCTGGCCTAACACATATCTCTCTAGTATCCATGAGCACCCACCAATCAATCCATGCCAACTTCAAATGCAACCTACATAATAATGAAGCTCCAAGAAAATGATTAATACTCAAAACCAAAAAGAACCGCATCCTCTCCAAAGGAAGAAAAATAATAACTTTACCAAATACTCTAAAGGTCCTCCATGAAACAAGATGTTAAAACCTCTTCAAATCACATGAAGATAACCATATCCTACCAAATATCCCACTGAACTATGATACCAAGCTATACATGACAACAAGATAAACATCAAACCATCATTGTCAAAAACTCCCACTGAAACATGTAACCAAGCTATCCATGACATCATGATAAACATCTTCTAAATGAAGATCATCCATGGCCTCAACACAATCAAAGAAAATGTTGTTAATGACAAAACTCCCAAAAGGTCAAGCAAACCATAATCTCTAAACCAAGAAGATAAAACACACTTCTTTTACAAATCTGTAATAACACAATAGTAAAAGCTCCCACTACAGCCAAAAAACCTTCAAACTTTTAAGAGAAAGGTGTTCCAAACTCTACCCAACCATATCCTACCAAAGCTCCCACTATAGCCAAAAAACCTTCAAACTTTTAAGAGAAAGGTGTCCCAAACTCTACCCAACCATATCCTACCAAAGCTCCCACTGAACTATGATACCAAGCTATACATGACAACAAGATAAACATCAAATCATCACTGTCAAAAAATCCCACTGAAACATGTAACCAAGCTATCCATGACATCGTGATAACCATCTTCTAAATGAAGATCATCCATGGCCTCAACACAATCAAAGAAATTGTTGTTAATGACACAACTCTCAAAAGGTCAAGAAAACCATAATCTCTAAACCAAGAAGATAAAAAAATGCTTCTTTTACAAATTTGTAATTACACAATAGTAAAAGCTCCCACTACAGCCAAAAAACCTTCAAACTTTTAAGAGAAAGGTGTCCCAAACTCTACCCAAACATTAGCTCTAATACCAAATGTTGAAAATGGAGGTAATAGTGTAGCTTAAAACTTGTAAACCTATGAGATTGTAGATTTAATTAAGTGTTCTTTGTCACAATTATTTGTGTATGATTAATCTGTTTAGATCAATTTTACCAATTGTAGAAAGAGACAAAAGATTGTAGAAAAATGAGACAAGAAGATAGAAGTGACAAAACATATACATGGAGAAACCCTTTTAGGAAAGAACTCCACCAAAATCAATAGTGCTTGTATTATTTAACCTTAGAACAAGATTACAATAATACTGTATCAATCTTTGATTGATATGCTTCATTTGCCTTCAACAATCCTTCTTCACAACATGCACAAAACTCTCATACACTTTCTGCAGCACAAGCTATCCATGCATTCCATGTGACCAAGCATGAATCCAAACATCCCATACCATGCTTCAAACCCTCACACATGCATAAGCTCAACCTGCTAACCCTGTTCCAAACTCTAATGCAATTGCTGCAATAAATAGACAATTAATGAGCATGTAAACTCATAAGAGTTATCAAATACAGGAGCATAAAGCTCCTCTCAAAATCTATGCCTAGATTGTGCAAATAGAGTTCCAATGTGTAATCTGAGTCCAAACCAAAGTCTTCCTCAATTTAGGCACCCCAAACTGAACACTTAATTGAACGTTGGTCAAGAAAATATCTTGCAAGCTTCTCTTCAAAGTTGGCACCCAAGAATGGGCCCACTTAACTGAGCCTTGTAAATATCTTCTCATGCAAAAGGTGTTAACTCAAAGATGCCAACTTGGGCGCCCAAGGTGGGTCCAATTCAATCTTGGTTAACTGAAACATATCTCTCCACCAATTCATGAAAATATTATGCATGATTGATCATCCCCACTTAATTGAATTTATCCACTTGTTATCTGTCATGCAACTAAAGTCATTAGTCATGCAACTGAAGTCAACTGAAGTCAACTAGCATTCAACTCAAACTAACTACATGCAATTGAAGATAATTGAACCATAACTGAATTGAATTGAACTGATAGTGAATTGAATTGAACTCCACTCATGTAAATATCAATCCCTAATTTGTAGGATCTAAACATGCATTACTGAAGTGTTATCAATCCTCCAAATAGTTCACTTAAGCAAGGTGGGTTCCACCTTCCATGTGGGTGCCCCATGTGCTCTTGTTTTGTAGGAGCTCTTCTTGTGCATCCCCACATGTACCTATCATTTATGAATAATTACAAATGTCAATTTACATGTTCATTTCATTCAAATTTAATCTCTTTCTAATCCTAATGTTGGGGAACACTTTCCAAGGACTTAGGAGATACATGAAATATGTTTAGGATTGCAATTAAATGGCATCCTATCCTCAACATATATGCATCTATGTATTTGAAAAAATGTTAGAGTTTCCAAAAAGATTTTGGATTGGTATAGTTAAATAAATGCATATACACTATGCTATTGAAAGGAAATTTTCTTTCATTCATGGCTTCACTTATAGTTCACAAGTCCTTTGACAATGAAGATTTTAATAACCATCACATAAAATAGAGTTTTTCTTAATGTAATAAAAATTAATTTGAATTTCTATATACTATTATATACTCTTGGAATCTTTGTAAATTTCTTAAATAACTGGATTAAGATAGAAGTCATTTATATTGTCATACTCAAGAGAAACATAATTCTATACCTTCTCTTCTTGAATTTTGTTATCACCTTTTATTGGTGTCTTTTATAATATATAACCAATTTTTTAAAAAATGTAATTTATTGATCTATTTAATATTTCCATCAGGACTTTTATATAGAATTAGGATGTATTAGTCTATATAAAATTGTAATAACTTCCATGGTTATAATTTACAATTTTCCAACCTAGTTACTAATTTTTTTTAAACATCTAGAACTAAATTAATTGACCAAGCATCTTCCAACTAATTTAGAAGTGTCATCTTCATAGCTTTAGCAACCATAGTCATGGTGATAAATCTATGCCACAACCCATATACTCACACAAGAAAGTGGTAAGCTTTCAATGTCAAGGCTATTCCTAGACCTCAACCTAAACCTCAAGGGTTCAGCCGTGATGTCCCTACCTACATCTCCCTTCTGCAAATTAGAGGATCCATAGTTTATACACTGATGTTAGAGAGAATTTATCCTCTCCTATTATATGAGATCTTTGATCTCTCTTTTAAACCACAACTATTCATTGAACTTATAATTTTAAATTAATCCAATTATAATAGAATGATAATAACACATTCTAATTAGTTGTTGGTTCCATGCTAGCTATAGTATATAAAATTTGATTCTTACAAAAGAATGAAACTTTCTTGAGAACCAATAATTTATACTAGCATTGGGATGGATTAGAGGTTCTTCTACTTGTCTAATTAATCATTTATATGAAATGTTTATAAATGAAAGTAAATGAGATATTTGAATCACAACATAACATGAATATGCTCAATTATGATATATTGGTGGAAATATTTGTTTCTATAATAGTAATTATAAACTAATATCAACATAAATGAAATGTATAGGATTCAAAGATTATTTTGTAGCTTTTTCAAAGCCTCGACCATGGACAAAAGTGCATACTGAAAATGCCCTTGCATCGTATTATCGTCCACTGTAGATGCAAGAATGAAAGTCCAAAATGTCTTGTAACTAGTGCTTACATGCACAAAATAAATATCACATGATCACGATATATGAGAAATGTGAAACAAAATAACAAAATAAATGTAGTATAAAGTTTACACCACAATAATCAAATAAGAGACTATAAAAAGATAGATATCACCAAGTTAATTTCTTATTTTCAACTTGTAAAACTTGCACACACACACACACAAATGTTTAAAGGTTGGGTTTTTTAGGGGCTTGCCTCAATCAAACCCTTGTTTTGGTCTTTCAACCTTCACGTGTAATCAAGATTTTGATAACATTGATAGATTAAATGAAAGGGATTGTTGTAAAGTATAATGAAAAAAGATATAAAATGGTCTTAAATGCAATATGTTAACATGAGGTACATTCAAATGCTAACACAAAGAAATTGTATACAATGGAAAAGAAGCTTGACACAATAGATTTTTATCATCTATAAGTTGTCAAGAACTCCTAAGAGAGATTTGAAAGCTTCCATAAAGTTTCCTCGTTCAATCCCACTTCAAAAAGTCACATGCAATACCCAAAGAGCTTGTTGTTCATAAAAACTTTCAAGCTTCTTCAAGAAGTTGTAGAGCTTGATAACAAAAATGAGAATGTGAGTGTATGAACTTGTGTATGTGAGAAAATTAAAATAAAAACACTTTTTTTAAAAAAAATAGTGAGTCTGGCCATTGTGTTCAATACGTTAGTCACACGAAGAAATTACTTCTAAAATGTTCACAGGGAGGTAATACTCCAACAACCATTAGAATCATGAATTTTTGTGGGGTGCTAGTACATCACACAAACATTCACACATAGTACTCCTATCCAAGAAAAGTGGACTCAAGAAGTCTGAATTATTATAAAAATGCTATATAAAAGATATTATGGTGTTAACAGTTTACATTTAGAAAAAAAAATTATCATGTGAGCTAGAAGAGGATAACATTGTGTAGTGTGAAATTGCAAGGGTATGCAATTTACAACACTACATTTTTCCCTACTTTAGCAGGCATATAAACTATGCTAGATATGTGTGCTAAAGTAAAAATAACATATAACAAATATTACCAAAGGATATTGTAGAGGAAGAAAAATATTCAACCTGCATGCACATGCCCCCAAGGAGAAGACTTACAAAAAACTAAGGTATCCTACACAAAACACATATGAAAAATTTGTTAAAAATGATTTGTTAACTTAAGTGAACATATACTACATGAAAAGAGTACAAAATAAATATTCATTTAAATAGAAAAAAACATACAAATAAAACTTGACCAAAAAGAGAAATATAGATAACAGGTTGAGTATGAGGTAATTGATTTGATAGGTATGACTAGTAACTTGTATTATGTTATAGCCCATATAATTCTTTTGATTGACCATGATTACTACAAGATATGTTGTATGGTAACCATGAAAAAGGTAGGGCATATGAATGGCCACAATCTAGCAGGTTGTGTTTTGTTAGGTGGTTCATATGCTACAAAATTGTTGCAAAGATCACAGAGCTTATCAATTATTTGAAATAAAAGAAAAATGTGGGTATTGTGAGAACCCCCCCCTTAAAATAATTGTATGACTCCAAGAGTGCAAGTTATTTTAAGGAGAGAGAAGAACAACATAATTGTTGAACTTTGAAACAATATCAACCAAGATGTTGTGTCATGAAACACATACCATTGTGCTCATGGAATGTCATCACCTATGTAGGGATGACACATGAACTCCAAAACATCACTTGTACAAACCAAATGGAGGGATCCAAACTTGGGGTTAGTATTAAAATATAAGATAGTCATGTATATAATATGAATTAGGGTCTTGTATAGTTATCATTCCCTAAGTGTAGTGAAACTAGAAGTACAAAGGGAGAAATTTACATGAAATCAAATAAAAATGTAGGATCAACATGGAAGAGACCTAAATGTCTCAACACTTTGCATCATCCCCAAAAATTGAAAACTCAAATTACAACATATTGAGGAATTATGATACAAATAAAATAATTGATAATATATTAATCTCCCTTGTATCCATGTACCTTCAAGGGTATTATGGGTCCTCCAAGTAAGATTCATAAACATATGCAAACAAGAGTAGGGGAACACAATCAAAGCACACATATAAAACAACTAAATATAAAAATAAGAGGGGTACTAATTTAAAGTCATTCATAAAATAAATCATTGGTCTCCTAATCTTGATCATAAGGTGAGGTTGATCAAGGATATAAAGAAAGTATTGTTAAGGTAGTACTAGGCATCTCACTTGCAACAAAGTTAAAGAACTAGTTGCAAGTACAACATCATCTTTAATATCTTGTGAGGTGAGTGTCAATGATCTTATGAAGATTGTAGACAATGTAAAAATATCTTTGAGAGACTCAAAAAAAATTTCCCTATGGGGCTCTTAAAAAAGGGTGGTGACAAGAACAAATGAATTTTGTACTTCTATGGAAAGAATTGATGAAGAGTGGTATGGATGTGACAGAGAAGTTGGGTTCAATTTTTTATTTTGATGGGGTGGAGTTGTATAGTGCTAAAGTTTTATTTTGGGAGGTGGACAAGGGATATTAATTTCCATCATGGTGGAGTGGAGAAAATCTAGGAAAACTTCACAACAAGTGTGTTGGAATGGCACTAAATTGGAAAGTGTGTTGTTGCCTATCATAGATATGTTTGGCATATCTAATGGTTGAGAAAATGGTGGAATGTTAGGAAGATTTGGATTTAGAGGAGGTTCCATTGAAGGAGTCAGGAATACTTTCACCCTTTTCATATGAGGCTTGTCAAATCTCAGGGAGGAATCAAATGTGGAGCAAAAGAGACGATGATTGGAGGTGGAGAAGGATGAGAAGAAGGCAATACCAAGTGTAGACACTCAAGCAGTCCAATCATCTAATTATGATTAATTAACATCACTTCCTCCTAAGTCACCTCTACACTAACCATTTACTTAAATAAATCTTATTATTTAGTTAAATTCATCAATTTCTACTATTAATCAAATAAAACAATTTATTAGATTAATTCACTAAAGTTCATCTAATTTAATTAAATAAATCAAATTATTTAATTAAATCCCCTATGTCCTCTCATTTGTTTAAATAAATCTAATTATTTAAAAATTGTCATTAAAACCCCTAATCCCACTTAGATTAAGTAATTCTAAATTAATTAACCTAATTACGCCCAAACTCCATTACCCATTTCCTAGCCTTTAACCCCACCCTTGGTTAAGTCAAACCTTGGTCAACTAACCAAGTTGCACAAGAAAATTAATTCTTTTAAATAAGTAATTACCTTATTTATCCTCACAAGGCATATTTTAAGGAATATTCCCTTAAATCCCCTTTTGTTGACTTTCCCTCCCAAAGGCATTTAAACTTCTTACTCAATGCTTCTTCCAAAGGCATTTAAGCCTCTTATAAAGCCCTTAATGCCCCTTGCAAAGGCATTAACTTCTCTTACATCCTCATTAACATGCCTTCAATTCTCTTACATCCCCCTCACCCTTTAACCCACAAGTCAACTAACCAAGTTGCACAAGAAAATCAATTCTTTTAAATAAGTAATTACCTTATTGATCCTCACAAAGGCATATTCTAGGTAATATTCCCTTAAATCCCCTTTTGTTGACTTTCCCTCCCAAAGACATTTAAACTTCTTACAAGGTTTTCAATGCTTCTTCCAAACTCATAAATACCTCTTACAAAGGCATTTAATTGCACTTACATTCCATCTTGTCCCTCTTACACCTTCAAAAACATTCTCTTACATTTCAACCATATTCATTTAATTCTCTTACATCCTCTTACACATCCACCTACATGTCTTAACTCTACACATTCTCCAAAATGTGCTCCACCTCCATCCATTAGCCTTGTGAAAAGTGTCACAATTCTATTGGCTCCCCTTTTAGTCCCACATTCGCCAATTTCACTCATTCTTCCACCCTTGAATCCTATAAGCATATACTTTCTCTACACAATATGGATCAATCATCTCATGCAAATTCATTATGCTAATTTAATCCATCAATCATCCAATTGCTATCACTATATTTGAGGGCAATTGACATTTATCAAATCCATTTTGATCCACAACTTCATGCTTTTCATATCATTTTAGCTTGAATCTACTATCATTTTGCATCAAAATCACCATTGTTCATCAAGATCTTGGAGCTTATCAAATTGGGATTGGGAAAGAGCTACTTTCCACATCAAAGTGACACCAATCCCCCTATGGGATGGGGTTTGAGTAGCTTATATTAGGATTTTATGTTCATTTACTTGTTATTTCATGTTATTTTGATCATGTTTTCATCCTCTTAGCATGCTTAAGAATCTCATAGGGAATGCTTATTTTTCTTGTTTAAATGACTAATACTCTTGGGTTTGTCCATGTTTGAGTAGGTATACGTTGGAATTCACATTTTGGCGCTAGAAGGAGGGCTAATTCTCTTGTGCTTCTTGTTGTGCTTGGGTTTGATAACATACCACATTTGATGACATGTCTAGTTTGATATTATTTGCAGATTGAAGAGAAACATCAACTTGGAAAACTAAAAGCATTTTTTAATGCTCATTGTAATAGCTTAGATGTCCAATTTTTCTCTTCATTTTCTTTATTAGGACCAACTAGCATTACTTTGGGCTTAAAATTAACCATTTACTTATGCTTTTCAAGTTGGTTAAAAATTGAACTTAGAAATTTACTAGACATTGCTATGTGGGATAAAATTGAACAAGACAATCAAACACTTCCATTTGGTGCTTAACATGAACTCATCTTTCTTTACAAGGTTAAAGTGAATGAGTGTTTTTTTTTTGTGACACACTTGTAGTTCGTATCCACTCCCCTTGCACTTTGTGCGATCTTGGGTGAAGAGAAACACTCAAGTGTACTTCATTTCTTGTGTGCACTTGTAGTACGTATTCTCTCCCTTTGTGCTTCATGTGATCTTGGGTGAAGAGAAATACTTAAGTACACCTTTATGCTTTGTGCCACCCTTAAGAGAGGGTTTACTATGAGACACACCCCACAATGGGAAACTCATAAGCAAGTTCTTGCAAGCACGTTTACTGGTGGGCTATATTAAAGGTTGGGAATTTGTGAGAAAGTACCTTCAATCTTGGATTGTATAACATATTGCACCTAGTACCATGCCTTAAGTGGAACGTGAACGGTAGCAAGAGCCTTAAGTGGCAAAGCAGGTGTGTATACGACTATGTGCTCTCAGTTTGTTGTCAATAAAGAACCTTGTTTAAGTACTAGCCAACTCGTCCATCTAAAGAGTTTATCAAAGTAGTGCATGGGAATTTATTTCCAAGAAGTTACTTGCCATGTTCGATTTTGGTTAAAGTGTAGAGGTTAAGACTTCATTCTTAACATACCTCTACACTCTTTCCTCAATTACATGTAAAATCATCTCTTCTACTACGAAGAGCATGAGGCAAGCCTACTAAGAAAAACATATCACTTGAGCTAGGAATGTTACTGTTTGTGAGTCAGTTGAATACATTGCTTGATTCCAAAACGTTGAAACAAACATTTAACAATCATCAAAATTTTAAACCCTTTGGAAAGAGTGAATACCTTTGAAGATTCCAATTATTACTGCTTGTCCCTAGGGATTTTATCCTTAGAGGCTTCTAAATACTTGGGCTCATATCTTAATTTACTCTCTTCAAAGTCAACCTAGGGAAACTATGGCCTTGGCTCTTTGATTTTCACATAATGGACCTTGTGGAATGAAAGGTTGCTTAGACATAGACATTTAGTTTGAAATTTAAGCAAGACATGTGGATTTGGTAAAAATAAATGCATTAATCAAGATGAAATCAATTGAACCACACACATGTGCTTGTTTATCTTTTGTCTTATGGTCTTTCGAGCAAACATTCATCTTTTGGTTTTAAGTACTCTTAGGGAAAATCATGTACTTCACTATCTTGGTCTTGTAAACAAGGTCCCTCTTAGGTTCATTTAGGATCAAATCAAACACTTCATCCATCCCAAACATTTATCATCTCCATCCCACAAACAACTTTTAGAGCTTTGAAAAAAAATCAAAATTCTAGACTTGGGTTAATCCTTAAAACACATCAAAATCACCTTGTTTAGTTAGGAGTGTGAGAATGCATCCTTTCTCATAGCTCTAGTTAAATTAGCACCCTTTTGAACAATTTTATCCAAAGATCATTAGTCTATCCTAGGATTTACAAGTTCATTATCCAAATCCAAACATCAAAATCAAATCCTAAGTCCAGTATTGACCAAAGTTCATAAAAGTTCAAGCACCCATACCACTCAAACTTTCATCTTTCATCTCATCATTGGTCCTAAATTCCTTAGAGGTCAACAAGGTCTTGAAACACAAGAAAAACATGGAATATAAACTTGATTCATACATCATGAGTGATCTAAGTCAACCAAACTATCAAAGCCTTACAATGCCAATTGATTATCAAACTCACATTTATACAATTCACACATGGGATCATTATATCCTACAAACCACAATGATCAGAAAATGTGAGTATTCCCAACCTAAATTTTGGAACACCTTTTGCTATGGTAGATTTAAATCAAAGTCAAAACTTACAAATCTATCAACCAAACAATTAATACATGAGTCTTCAACAAAACAACATTATCCCATCTATAGACATGCAAAATTAACATTGTGCATTCGATCGGGTTAATTCACTAACTAAACTAGATTTCACATTAGGTCCATTCATCACATTCATCCATTCATTAGGTAATCCCATCTCCTAAAGTCATGAGCTTAAATCAAATAAATCAAACTTGATCCTATCATCATCCCTTTAATTAAATAAATCAAACATTTATTTAATTAAATTCAATCCATATTTCATCCTTTTTTGATTTAAATAAATCAAATATTTAAATCATGAAAGTCAAACTAACCTAATCATCATTAATTTAATCTAACCATGATTAAATGCTAATCTTACCCACTTGCATTCTCTAGATTATGCCACTTGCACAAATAAATCAATTTATTGATTTATTTAAATCATCATTTTCACTCAACATAGCATTTATGGGGAATATTCCCTCAAGTTTGAAAAATATGACAAGTTGATTTGTCCCTCCAACATTGCATTTATTTCTCATTTTCTTGTCCCCCACTCAGCATTTACTCTCAAATTTGAATTTGAAGTTCCCTCTCATGGGCACACTTCCCAAATCTTGCACATCTATTGGCCTATCACCACTTGACAAGTGGCCTCTTCTCATTGGTGGATCTTTAGTCCCACATTCACCCATTTGGCCAATCTCTCATCAAGAAAATATATAAATAAAGGCCTTAATCCTCATCAATCCATCCACAACTTTTATGCAAGGTTACTCTCTTGGTTTGAGAACTAATCTTGTTCTTCATCTCCATTGCATCTCATCATTTTGGCTTCTTAGCAAGGATTGGGAAAAGGGTCATTTGCACATTTGACACCAATCCACTATGGAATAGGTATTTGTTGTTGTTTTCATAATGCTTTTAGTTTTCTTTTGTCATGTATTACATTTGGAAGCATCTACAAGGTATTTCATAGGGGTGTTTTTGAGAGATTTGTAGGTATTAACCCATGTTTGAAGTTAATGTTTGTAGATTTTAAAAAGATGCATACACCATCAAATCAATACATGCCAAATATGAATATACCAAGTGAAAACTTATCAAACATGAACATATCAAATCCACACTTGGTGAACTATGGGATAGATACATTTGCAAATCACACCAATGTTGTTCAAAATACAAACAATATGTTTACAACTCAATGCATTGATCCAAATCAAGGTAACACCATGCAAAATCAAGGTTACCTAAATCAAAGCAATGTGTTTCAAAACCACAACAATGTTCAATGCCAACCTATAAATCTAAACATCATCCCAAATTAGAACATTGTCCAAAATCAATTTGTGTGTGATCCCATATAGATACCACAAACTGTGTATATTCCAAATATTCTTGACCCACAACCAAATAAACTATATCAAGGGTGTCAAAATAAAAATCAAGATCAAATTTTACAACATCAAATTGCTTCACTTACCAAAATAGTTGATTCATTGTGCCAAGAGACATTTCCACTCCAAAATACCATGTCATCAAAACATGTCATCTACACACTTCCCCATTGGTTAAACCATGTCATCAAAACACCGAGTTGAGTCCCCAACCACATCAGGAACAAAATATTCAATATCAAGAAGTTGGATATCAAAATCAACCACCTCAACAACAAGATCAATCACGACAAGAGTCTTCTTAACAAGCACAAGCCTCACAAGATAAAAAATGTGAATACACTCCTTTGGGAGAGCCAACTGAATCCACATTACACAAGCTAGTTAATGTAAAACTCACCACTCTTCCAAAAGTAAGTGCTTTCAACTCTATCATAAACTTCCCTTGGAATAAGGGTAGATCTTATTGTGAGTATCATAGAGAAAATTTTCATAAAACAACAAATTGTGTTTGACTCAAAAATCTCATCCAATACCTTCTAGATCAAAGAAAAATAATTGTTGAGGACAATAATTAAGATTCAACCACTAGTGATAGTAGTAACAATCTCTCTACCACAACTGTTGAGGACAATGATCAAGATTCAACCACTAGTGATAGCAGTGACAATCTCTCCACCACAGTTTTTGAAAGCAATGTTTCTACCTCATCCAACGATCAGATCAACATACATCAAGTGTCACTTTTTAACCATGATCAAAACCCCTCAACAATATCCAACAATGGTCTATTTCAAGGAGTGTTCTAACATTACTTGATCCTATTGACATAATCCACAATCCATCTACCAATGATCATGTTGACAATATCTCTACATCATCCTGAGTTAGAGGATATATCTCAAGAATTTATTCCAAAGGATGATCAACATCTTTCACCAAAGTCTAGCAATGGTCCTTTCCAAGACATTGACATACTTTGACCTCATGGTTACAGATATTGAAGGAATCCTCAACTCAACACTTGATCCAAATCCACTCAAAGATCAAGAGGATATTGAGCCACTTCTCATTCCTAATGAAGATATCCAAGAACCCTTTGTAAGCAATCCATCCTTTGAAATTGACCCATGTCAAGCACTTGATCCAAAGCACACCGAAAGTAATTCCAAAATTAATCAAGATCAAGAATCTGTATCTCCAAGATGCTACAATGATCTAATGGAAACTCTTAAGATGTCACAAATGATGATCATATCCATATAGCACATACTCGTCCATCTACCCATGAGATTCTTTCTTTGGATGGACACGTAGATGATCTTCATTCAGAACATGATTCCTTTACTCTTGTCATTATTACACAAAAAGAGCAAATTATTGATTCCTATAGTCAGGCTAAGTTGTCAACATCGGGATCATATATATCCCAAATTTAGATTGAGGACATCATGTATGAAGATATCTAGCATTATCCACTCAAGGAAATAGGTTGGACCAAACAAGATATTCCAGAGACAATAGAGTAGCAAATTCAAATAACATCATTTGCAGTGGTCATTTATCAAAGAATGCTTGCTAAATAGGACATCTCAAAATAGACAAAATCAAAGCATCAAGGTACTACTTCCATAGTACTGGGGGCAACTTCATCTCAAGCAAACTTCAACATACGGAGCATGAAGAGTCCTTATGATGAAACTAGTGCCAATACTGCAACTAGCCACATCACAAATCTTCATTCACCCATCACCCCATCCACAAATTGGGACCAACATCAAAACAAGGATGTGAATCAAAGGAAGAATAACATCATCAAAAAAAAAAAAGTAGCGAAGCATGAAGGACAAATCAAAGACAAGTGGATACCAAAAAATACAAAGATAAATCATCTATATCAAACTCCATTAGTCAAAGAAACTATGGGGAAAAATCAAAAAGGGAAAAAAGTATCCATCAAAGAAGTCCACAAATGCAAAAGAAAGATTCTCAAGAAATGTCTCAAGCAATGTACAAATTATATCAGGTAGTTGGTCCTAATTCCACACACACTTGCCTATCCACCCACCACTGCTCATCTTCCCAAGTTTGGAGAGTCAAAGGTTCCAAACTATCAACCAATCCATATTTTATTCATAAACATAATCCACCATCCACTCCTCTATGCATGATATCCAATTCTCACATTGACCATGTATTGGCATCCACCCTTCATCATAGGGATTTAGAAGGCACTCTATCATGATGTGTGTACAAAGATAGAGTTAACTCTAGTATCAACAAAGTGGATCAAGAATCTCAAAAGTTGTGTTCAAGTGCACGTATCTTGGCAAAGAACCTTCTTCAAGAAGGATATCAATGGCACATTATGATAGAAGCATCTACATCAGCACCACCAAGTGGTTCAACATGAGCTTAAAATATTTCACAACAAACCAAAAAAATCAACAAATCATGAAAATAGTAAAGATAAAAATCATCCTCCAGAGAAAACCACTACGGTGGCACTTTGGACAAGTAACATGATGAGAACCTGGCAAACAAGCGTCATGTGTAGAATCAAACATCTACATGTACCCATTCAAGTGAAAGCATCTTATCTCATCCATAATAAATCCAATCTTTCATCCATAATAAATCCATTCATCCATAAACCATTTATCCAATCTATTTTCATATATCTGCATCCATCTTCCAAATTATCTTGATCTTGATAAAATTTTGGTGTACACTTTACACTTGCTTATGGTACACATCTTGACATGGGTCATTATCATTAATCCTATCCTACCTAGCATTATCTGATCCATGAAGCATTATCCAAATAAGCACTCTAAGAATCCACCCATGGCATACCATACATTACTAGACACTAGGGGAAGATATTTACATCTTTCTTCAAGAATAAATCTTGATCTATATCTTCCAACTTATGTGGTGGTCTGAACATTGGAAAATGTGAAATCAAATTGGTCAAAGCATTTGTGAGCAAGAATCCAAATCACTAGCCCATGGCACATTTTGATGAGAAGATGTTCCTTATCAAGCTTTAGATTTCATCAAACATCAATCCAAACAATCAATATCAGTTGCATCTAACGATTTAAACCAATTTTATTCCAAACCGAGCTTCACCATCTAATCAATCTAATCCAATCAATCCATCATCATCTCAGGATATCCTTCCCAAACCTTATGTTGCTTAACACTATCCTTGCATTGTTGTGTATCCTCAACAATGTTATCAACATCAATCCATCAATCAGATCAATCAACCTTTGCTTGGTTTTCAACAAAATCCCAAAATAGATCACTGATATCATCACACATATCCAAATCCAAATCATCAAAATCGTGCAAAAAATCAAAAACATTCAAATCATGCAAAAATCCAAAAATAGGTCAAAACTAGGAAAAGTAAAAAAAAAAAATCATCGAGCCAAACTACATCATCTCCAAGTTTAAACATAGGCAAGGCCATTATTGATGAGCCCTTGAAAACACAAAAACACAAAAACATTCATAAATCTCAAAAAACCAAAAAACAACCTCAAAACATTACAAATAAATAAAAAAATCCAAATATTTGAAAAAATCCATCCATCTCATTTCGCGTTCACCCGCAATAAACATCCACTCACAATAAATCAATTGTCATCTTCAACCTTTGATAAAGCAAATAAAAAACAATTATAGAAAATTGAAAGTGTAAACTCAAACATCAAGGTCTTAAGTCTAGGTCAATAAGTAAACAAGTTGGTCAACTCCCGGTATCAATAGCCCATCATCCTGATAGTCTCAAAACATTCGATCATCATGTCCTAGGATACATCTTTCCTATAATGGGCATCACCATTAAGTATCATTGTTTTAGTCTTGGCTAGAGGTATCAAGAACATTGGCTTGTTTATTTGTTTGATCTTTTCTTATAACTTATCTTATTGCACTTATTCCAATGACCTCTCAATGATGTCTATCAAAATGATTTAGAGAGAAAGGAATGGGGAATTGATCATTATCTTTTGTTTGTTGTTCTTGTTGGGCGTTCTTGTAATATAACTTTGTGAATACTTGCTTTGGTAGGTGTGTATGGAAGGGGTTTTGAACAACTTGTTGACTATTACATTGTTAGGTTATGCCTTTCCGTGTTTTGGTCTAAGATATTTGAAACTTATATAGTACATCCTAGTGAGGTTTTCATATGTCAGGTGTGAACAAGAATACTCCTGTTTGTTTGTTGAGTCAAAATCCATCTCACTAGATACAATGCCCTCCTGGTTGTATGTACCTTGATGCATCGTATCTATGTGTGTTATCAAACATAAGAAAAGTTGTGTTATTCATATCCCAATCCCTGGATAAACAAATCATCATCACTCATCACCATATCTAATAAAGTCTCGACTATTCAAAGACTTGTTGGACTTTTGCATCTTCTCAGACTCAAGGGTTCATCCATCCATCTTATTCTTCTTATTTTGCTATCTTTACTAACATTTCTATCCAAAATATGTATGATCTCTCAAAATATACATGAGGCTACCCATGGTCGATGACTGTCTATACATCACCAAAATTGTTTACATCAAATATATTATCTTTCTAAAGAATTATCTTTTCATCCTTTGATCAACAAAACCACTCACTTTTTTATCATGATCTCGATTGGAAAATTGACATTTCCGCTCAATATCTCGAGGGGGAAATGTAGTAGCATAATTTCTTCCATTGGAGCAACAATGGGGCATCAGTGGGGCATCCAAAAAAATAAATAAAAAAATTGAACTTTCATTTCTATAATGTTATTATTTGAACCAACGCAACAAGTATGTTGCTTCTAAAAGGGGAAAAATTTAGACACTCAAATAGTCCAATCATCTAATTCTGATTAATTAACATCACTTCCTCCTAAATCACCTCTGCAATAACCATTTAATTAAATAAATCTTATTATTTAATTAAATTCATCAATTTCTACTATTAATCAAATAGATATTTTTTTAGATTTTCACTAATGTTCATCTAATTTAATTAAATAAATCAAATTATTTAATTAAATCCACTATGTCCTCTCATTTGTTTAAATAAATCTAATTATTTAAAAAATGTCATAAAAGACTCTAATCCCACTTAGATTAATTAATTCTAAATTAATTAACCTAATTACCCCCTAATCTCCATTACCCATTTCCCTAGCCTTTAATGCCACCCTTAGTTAAGTCAACCCTTGGTCAACTAACTAAGTTGCACAAGAAAATTAATTCTTTTAAATAAGTAATTACCTTATTTGTCCTCACAAAGGCATATTTTAAGGAATATTCCCTTAAAGTCTCTTTTGTTGACTTTCCCTCCCAAAAGAATTTAAACTTCTTACAAGGTTTTCAATGCTTCTTCCAAAGACATTTAAGCCTCTTACAAAGCCCTTAATGCTCCTTACAAAGGCATTAACTTCTCTTACATCCCCATTAACATACCTTCAATTCTCTTACATCCCCCTCACCCCTTCACCTACAAGTCAACTAACCAAGTTGCACAAGAAAATCAATTCTTTTAAATAAGTAATTACCTTATTTATCCTCACAAAGGCATATTCTAGGGAATATTCTTTTAAAGCCCCTTTTGTTGACTTTCCCTCCCAAATGCATTTAAACTTCTTACACGGTTTTCAATGCTTCTTCCAATCTCATAAATACCTCTTACAAAGGCATTTAATTGCATTTACATGCCATCTTGCCCCTCTTACACCTTCAACAACATTCTCTTACATTTCAACCATATCCATTTAATTCTCTTACATCCTCTTACACATCCACCTACATGTCTTAACTCTACACATTCTCCAAAATGTGCTCCACTTCCATCCATTAGCCTTGTAACAAATGTCACAATTCTATTGGCTCCCCTTTTAGTCCTACATTCATCAATTTCACTCATTCTTCCACCCTTGAATCTTATAAGTAAAGGCTTTCTCTACACAATATGGATCGATCATCTCATGCAAAGTCATTATGCTCATTTCATCCATCAATCATCAAATTGCTATCACTATATGTGAGGGCAATATGGACTTGGATCACAAGGGCATCCTTCACCCAAGGACTATCGACATACCCACTTCAAAACAAGATCATAGTCCCATGTAGTTTTCTTAAAATTTTATCTGTCAAGATGGCGGTTTACACTTTCCTAAGTTAAGATAACCTATATAGATACTAAATAATGCTATCATTCTATCTCCTACATCTACAAGGTATATATTTCTAGTATTCCCAACCTTGATATATCTATTTTCCTTAAAGAAGCCAAGGATTAGCTTAACCAAGGAAGATCATAAAGATGATACCAATACAAAGTATATATAATTTTACTCAAATGATGTGCTAAGATGGTCAATATTAGGAACAAGGTTTCTAAATTACCTCTACATACAATGGTCCAATTATCAGCCATCTTATACTTAGCCGAGAATTGAAATATCACCCATCTTAAATGACACACCTTAGACAGTAGGAACTTATAAAGATAAATTATCCAAATCAAATTCATGCGCAAAAAATATGCATAACATAATCAATATAAAATAATTAGCCGATAGGCTATATATTGCATGAGGTTTGACCTGAAACAAGTCTCACGCTCCCGGCAAACCAAGTTGTTTGACAACTGCAGAATAAACTTTCCGGTAGCCTTTTATTTTTGCAGCTCTTTCTGGGAGGACATTTTGTCGCACGGAACAGACAACTAATTTAATTTAAATTTGTGTATTACGACCTCCGTTTGTTCTCATGCTTTCAATTTAGGGGTTTGAGAGACTTGAACCGTCATCAAGCCCTTCAATTCCAACGATATTTTACAAAGAAGCGGCTAGAATTTCAGGGTTCTATTGGAAATTTTCAACAAATTGAGAGATTAGGAATGTCTGTTTCTAGTCTGTAAGCAGGCAATTTCGAATAGGTATTTTTGTTTTTTTCGATCCAATTGAGTTCACTATACCTTATATCGGCCATTCCACCCTCCTCAATTTTCCTCACGCTGCTCACACTCTGACCCGCCCCACTAAATCTCATCCTCACAACATCTAGACCGCTGCTTCGGAGGCTGCGCAGTCATTCAATGTGCATAGAATGCTTTTACTTTCTCCCCACTCTTCACACTCTGAACCCTAATCTTCAGAACCCCGTGAAGAAGAAATTGAGGGACAAATTTGCTCTAAATCGAGCAATGCGGAATCCCAAAAGGCTAATATAATGGGGAAGTGGGTCCCGCGGCAGATTTGCTGGTGGAGTCGCCCAACATGGTGCTGAATATGGCAAAGGCTCTTCTTCTCACACCCCCTCGGATACATGAATATGACGACGAGAGTAAAGCAAAGGAGCCACTTTACTCCCTATGGAATGACTGAATATGAGTTTCTCGGTTAATGAAAGTAATTATACAGTGACTCTTTCTAATTAAGATTACTGCAAAATAAAAACAAAAATACCTAATATAAGTTTCTCCCTGTGGAATGACTGAATATGAGTTTATTGGTTACTATTTGTGTCTGAATATACGTCCATTTCTTGTTTTTATTTTGGCTATATATGGTATGAGCTTTCAGCAAAACCTATCTCACGCCGCCTAAAACAGTCTCACGTCGTTAAACTGCTCATCAGAAACCATTTTCGGTTACAAATTTCCGCTCCATGTTCAATCTTAGAGCTATACAATATTGTATCAAATCTGCAAAAAATGGTATCAAATCTGCATGGTGAGTGGCCTGCAAAGCATCAATGGCGGTGAGTGGCCTGCAGAGCATGGCGGTCGAGCTTTGTGAGTTTCAAATGCTTTCCCTCTGGGAAACGAAGAATCAATGGAGAAGAAGATGCTTCCTCTCATATCTTGTCTACTGGAAGAGATCCTCAATTGTGCTCCAAGCAAGGGACGCAACACGTTATTTTGTAAGGACACTAATATATTGAAATTTCACTTTTGTGAGTAGATCCACAGACATGTAAAGAGCTCAGCAATTTCTTGTTCCTCTGCAGATTCTTTTGGCTGCGCGTCTGTGAATCCCCCTTCCAAGTGGGTTCCCTTATTTCGACATGATGGGCTCCAGCCTAAACAAAATTATGCCTCCCAAAGAGGCACTTAAATCTTTTCTGGTGTCCATGGGAGCCGACTTGGAAGATAATTTCTTCACTTGTATCAATCCGGAGCAGCAGAGGTTCGATCCTATGACCCATTCATGCTCCACAAGCGGTTACTGTGCAGTCAGAGGCTATGCTCCTCTTCTCGCCATGAAAAATTCCCATACCCATCTGCAATTTCAGCTACCCAATTCAGACGACGTAGTGCTTCAATATGCTTTGACCCACCAACAGATGGAGGCAGTCATTCAACTCAAATACAGGGCAGTAGTGTTGAATGACTAGAAATTGAAATGAGTGTTGATAATGTGAGGTGCCGTGTTTTCCAATTGGCATTTGGGAAAACAGCTACAGTTTCAAAAGAAGGGCATTTTCCTTCTAGAATAAGCCTGCGCCTTGCCCCTCATGATGCTGCCCAAGTGCTAATGGTGAGCTTGAATAAATCTTCTGCCAACCTAGTTAAAAAGGTGACTTCACATAGGATTTTTCTTGGTACTGACTACCATTCTAAATTTCCCGTCTATGTAAAATCACTGCCTTTCAATGAAACTAGTTTTACTACTAATCATGTGAGTAGTTGGAAATTCGAGCAGAGTAGTGAAGGAAAGCAGGGAATTTTGTTCAATCCCAAAATCATGTCTTGTAATAATCTATAGCTCTGAGAAGTTATTGATATCAACAAAAACTTTAGGTTCTATGTTTTTATAGATTCCAGTACTTGTGTTACCTACTACCAACTTGGGTTCAACATTTTCCTCAACAACTTTTTCCAGAGCCCCCAAAATCTCATCCAAGGTGGGTGGTCTAATCCAAACACGTTCTTCTCCACTGAACTCATCTTTATAAGAAAAATTCAATGTGGGTGTTCTAGAATCTTCACATCTTTGTCTACAGAATTTGGAATCTATAGAAACTCCAGTTGGATTGTATTCAGGAAACTTATTTGGGTCAGGAATTTCATTTTTTTTCCAAAAGATGTTGAGACCCAAGTCTTCTAAATCAACATCCCCTGCAATTTTTTTACAAACATCAGCGATGGGTCGGTAGTCAGTACACCTGCATACATTCCCTGCAATGGCTTTCTCAACTTCCAAAACCGAAATTTTTGAAAAGCCTTGTCTATGATCACAGTTTCCTTTGGATTTAGCCTGACGAAGAGCACCATAAAGAGACATACACCATCCTGAAGTGCAATACCCACACTGTGATGCATGAAAACTTGCAACCCTTTTGTAAATAGCATGATGTCCATCCCTGCAATTTCCAAGCCCTTCAGAAGTTGTGATGGAACAACCATCTATAGATCCCAATAGTGTCAAGCACAAACTTAATGAAAATTCATCTGTCTCCTTTGTATTAGTGTTGTATTTCGATAAATGCACAACACAAGCTCCGCATCCCCCTGAAAACAATAGACGACTTCAACCCAAATTGGTCTGTAAAACAGGTCTGTCAAAGGGTATTTTGTATCTACTAATTTAGATGCTTGTTCATATCTGTTTCTGGTTCTAAAATAAATTCATCAAAACTTATATGATTGTCTACGAGTCTAAGGCTTTCTAGATATAACAAATTGTCCAAAACTTAGTTGGGTTTTAGCTGTCTTTTTTAAGTTTTCACTTGTTAAAATATGAAGTGTGTTGCAAGCCATTCTTAAATATCACTGGATCTTATTTATGTATTATATATTTTTATCCTACCACGGGAATCTTATTTATGTACATTACATACTACATAAAATTGAATTTAGATTTCTTACAAATCTTTTGATATTGAATAACAGTGTTCTTGAGTGGGTGTGTCTACAAATACATCCTGAAAGCCAGTTTCTCTAGAAAAACAATAAACAAGACAAACATAAATGTTTATGTAAAGCAAAACAAGCTATAGGATACACAATTTAAATTAGATTTTGTGTGTGATAAGGCATACCTTCTCCACAGCCAAGTTTGGCTGCTTTGTAGTGAGTATGATATTGAAGATAAGAAAGTAGAGTAGTTGTTGGGTAGATTTGAGATAAATCTACTTCAGTCCTTTGCCCATTCAACACAAAAACCAGACAATTTGCATTTGCTAATGCCATGATGTCACAACTTCTTTTACATTCTCTCAGTTGAATGTTAAAGTTTTCAATGCAATTAACTTCTTTTACACTCTCTCAGTTGAATGTTGAAGTTTTCATTGCAATTAGTTTTAGCGATGTGTTAAATAAGAAGAGAGTCAAATCCGTAATTGTTCAATGGAATTGAATTTGGGGAGCCATCCTTGTGGACTGCCAGCCGCCAAGAAAACAGGGCCATTTAGTATTCACCGATTTCTCACTTTTTAAAATAATAATAATTTTCTTTTTTAATGACTTCTGAATTTGATTGTGTGAAAATTTTTACATTAACGTTTGGATCACACTCTTGATCTATCATTAGGATGAAAGCAAAGAGCTTAAGGAGAAAAATGTTTTAATCAAAGAGTTGTGGTTCTCAATTAATTGAATACAATTGATGAGGTGATGACATGTTAAAAGATATCTTAGTGTCTATTTTTAATAGATTTGTAGTACATTTTTGAGTTGTAATTTTTTAAATGAAGTATAAATTTACATGAATACAATTTGACAAAGTGGAATGTCTTTAATTATGTAAACAATTACCTTATAGACTATTAAAATAATTCAATTGAAAAATATTTCTTCATAAAATATTATTATGTGAGTATTTATTATATGATCAAAGATGCTCTTACAGTGTAACCCCTCTTTTAACAACATAGATTTTTTATAACGATTACAAGTAGAGAGAAAATCAAGATTCTCTTCCCACATTCAATTAAAGCATCCCAATTACAATTACATGAGATTTTAATTTGATAATATTAAAATATTTATTGTTAGTTATTTGATAATTAATCCAAAAACAAGAATAAAAGATTTTTTTTATCAGTTCAAAAGGCTGCCATGTGGTGGCAGAACCAAATAGTAACTAGAGAAAAATGTTTGGAGTTTTGTTTTTGCCAATAATTTATTCTTGGCCATGTGTGTGATGATGGGTTGACCACATGAATATTATTGGTGTGTGTTGTGAGATAAAGGAGAGCAGATTTCAGTTTAGTCCTCAACTCATGAGGATGAGCTGCAATGGTTGTCGAGTCTTGCAAAAAGGCTGCAGTGAGTCATGCATTCTGAGGCTGTGCTTGGAGTGGATAAAGAGTGAACAATCTGAGGCAAATGTGATTGTTTTCCTTGCCAAATTTTATGGCCGCACATGCCTGATCACTCTCATCGCCAATGGCCCTCCACATTTAAGGCTCGATTAGTTAGATTAAACATATTTTCTTGTTGCCTGCTTTGTCAAAATTAGAGGTAGAAAACAATGGCTTAGAATTTGAATGCAACCAATGTTTTCGTTTAATAGGCTGCAAACATCTTGTCTCAAGCTGAAGAATCAAATAGTTCTAAAACTTAGATACTTTTATATTTACTTTTCACTTGTTGTAAATAGATTGAATCAGCAACTATAGGGAGATTGATTTTGGTTTGTCTCAGATATTTCTGCTTTGTGTAGGGTTTTGTAATATCCTTCCTATAAACTCTATCCAATTTTTTTTAAATAGGCTTGTTGGCAGCACAACACAAAATGTGTAAAATCTTGAAGTAAGCACGTCAGTGCGTTTTTTTGGAATTTCTATACGAATGGATTTTTTTTTTAATTTCATTCTAAAACAATTGTGTTTTTATCTGTTAAATGAAGGCACTGGTATTGTGGTTTTGCTTATGGTTGTTTTTAGTTGGGGTTGAAAGCAGTCATAGAGGTGGGTTAGCTAGCTTACATTCACCCTCTCACCCCACTCAGTGGTAAAGGTTGGGGGTAATGGGGATCCTTCTATAAGTCCCCTACTTAGTAAGTTTCTAGTAGCTTCTGTAATTTTCAGGCTTCCTCTTTTTCCTGTTTAATTTTCTAAAATAATCTATTTTCTTTTTAAATGAAGGCATGGTTCTTCGGTTCTCACACTAGAAAAACAACTACCAGGTAGTTGAAATATTCCTCGCCACATGACTAGAAACAAACTTGAACTTGCAACAAATATTTTTGTTTAACAGTGGCATTATAATTTGCAACGAAAGAAATGCAGTCGCTTCCTCTAATATATATAGCTATCCATCTAAAGGGAAATTGTGCCACAGGTGAATCAAATCATTCCTAGGACACTCAAAAGTTTAGAAATAGAGAATACGAACAATATCTTCAAAAATGCAGGGGAAAAAGCTAATAATAAATAGGATTATAATAAATGCTTGTATTATAGGAACATGTTGCACAAGCTCATGGAGATTGATTACACACTTGACAATTATATGTGGCTGTGTGTGACTAGATTTGTAAATGGCAGTCATTTGTTGTATGACTAACATATTGCTATTACTGAGTGTGCTTCTATTTAAAATCCTTTGAAAACTCATGAAAAATCTTCTTTTTACTTTGTGGTGAAATTCTACCACTGTTGTGTGTAGCAAAGTCACTTCCATTTATGTGCATTAATATTGTTGTATGACAACCATGGTTTAGTCTACTGAGTTCACTTTCCATTATGACTGTATATTGAGTACATATAATTTCTATTGGTGTAACCCTTGCACCCCTTTTGGTGCAAGTGCTAGTTCTAGTCATGTCATAGCCCAAGGTAGAAGCAATCAAAATATGGACACCATGCAACAACTAAGCAAAAGCCTCAATATGGCTCCAAGCGGGGTCACACTACAATATATTTTAGTGATATCAAGTATCATAGTCATATGTGGCATCCTTCTAGATAGAACACAATGTGCATCAACAAGGTAGCATAAAATCCTCTAAACTTCAAAATCTACATACAACAATAATTATAAAATTGCTTTAAGCATGATCAATGTCTCTAAGTCATGCTCAAGGCAGTTGACAAAACTATATCCATTAAATAACCATAACATATACACTCAATTGTATATTCTTAGTGTTTTGATTTCATTTATCTTATGGTGAAACCAAATATTCTTACGATAGTCTAAATCCTAAACTAGATAATACTCAAGCATGCCATTTAAACTAAATATGACCTTAATGGTCAGCAATAAGTTACCCTCTCAACCCATGTACATCACAACTTAACACTTAGAGATTCCTACACTTCCACCATGCCCAACAATGGCTAAATGATATGCACAATCTTTTACCAACTATAAAGATATTAAGAAAGATCAATCTTGACAAGGGCCGCATAGAGAAATCAAAGGATATAACTTTTGTCATTTTTTTTTTGACAAAACCAACTTCCATAATCCTAACCTTGATTATTCAATAATACTTTAGCATATTAATCATATCAACAATATGATCAAAAGTAGGACTACTTACCACTATCGCACAAGATAATGGTCATCAACAAGTTCATTCATAACCTGAAATGCATAACGGTTAGAACATAAAATGTCATGATGGTATGATTATTCCTTGTTACTCCTCATTATAGCAAAAAGGTCCTATCTAAGTGATATTCACTAGCTTTATTTTAGTTTATTAGGGCGACTCATAAGGAAGGTACTTATCTTCAATTCTTTACAACATGCTTTTGAGACTTATCACTACCATTATACACCAATGTCCAAAAATTATAGTGATTATATATTGTATAAAGTCACAATGATAATGATAAAATAAATATAAATTATTCCCAAATATCCCCGTAGCCATCAAATGCAAGGCACATGGTTCCATTAGAAAATAAAGTAGAATAACTATTCAAAGTTGTTTACATGTGCATATCTCAATGTCCGAGGTATGTTAAGCATAAGTATAGATGTTAAGACCTATACAATGAAATTCCATCCAACAAATGCATACATAAAAATAAGAATGTAAACTAGACACAAATTATTTACAACTCTTTTTAATAAAAATGTAACATTAGACATAGAATGTGAACTGCTTGATTAAATGTCTCGAAAAAATTCTCATAAAATGCCTTGTATGTGAAATTATGTCCCAAAATGATTTGTTAAAAAGGCCATAATTTTTTACTTTAGAGAATGCAACTTACTTACAAGAGTGAAACCTTCCCCCAAAAAATTAACCTTACTATAGCAATATCCAATCCAATAGTCTTAAGCATAACTCAACCTAGAACTTGTCCTCTCAATTTCAAGAGTGAATAGTTCAGAATTAAATACTATTAGTATTTTAATATAACTATGGTGAATGAGTACACACAACTCAGAGATGATGTTGAAGACAATTCTGACGTAGGTACTGAAATCCGCTTTGCTTCCTCTATTTGTAAAAACGCAAGCCATAGTTCTGGTCATTTCTCACACTACTGTTGGCAGTGCCAACATTTCTTTCACCCAGATCTTCTTGTATCTTTTGTGTTCTTCCAAATTACAAATAAAAACTCGAAATTGATATTTAAAAATATTAAATAAATATATTTAAGATATCTATACTGAAGATAAACCATTACAAATTTATATAAAAATTAAAACAGAGCCCAAAAAAAAAAAAAAACTACTCTTCAATTACATTAAAATGGAGGAGAGGGAGTTGTTATCAATACCAAATCACTTTCACATCTGTTAAAAGAGGAATTATTTTTTCACCATTCTACACAATACAAAACAGATTGTAATTATTTCAAAAACATGCAGAACACAGAAAGAGAGGATTTGTTAATTTTGAAAGCTCAGGTATTCAAGGCCTGGCTTCATAGCCAAAACCTTCTTCCATACAGGTCTAGAGGAAATATCCTCCCACCATGCATTCACATGTTTCCTATCCCTTATCAGGTATCCTTTATCAGTAGCATTCACTATATACTCAGTAAAAGGAAGATGTGACAGGTCAGCAAGGCTGTAAAAGTCCCCTGCCAAGTACTTGCTCTCTGACAGCCTCTTTTCATACACATCTAATACTTCACCTAACTTTTGGGCACTGCTCTCAATGAATGCCTTGTCCTGAGGCACATTATTGCATGAGGCTAAGATCAGCTGGTAAACCAATGCATACGCATGAGGACCAAAGTTCTGTCCTTCAACTTCAAGCCATTGTTCAATCACTGCTCTCTCCTCCAAAGTCTTGCCCAGCAGACAAGTACCCTGTCCTGCATATTTCTCTGCATAGTACCTTATAATAGCCCTTGACTCTGCACACACCGAAGTCAAAGTCAGATCTAGACTACCCAAATCAGATCTATATATAAATATATACAAGAAAGCACAGAGAATCAGATCTACACTGCCCAAATCAGATCTATATATATATATACAAGAAAGCACAGAGAATCAGATACAGTACCCATAGAATGCTTAAACATATAAAGTGAATATGATTACCAAATAGAGTGAGATCTCCATCCTGGACTGCAGGAACTTTTGCAAACGGCTGTAAAAGCACAGCCAAATTAGAATAAACATTAGTCCTCTCTCTCTCAAAATCTGTTTTGTTACTTAAAACCCAATAAGCTGATAATATAGAAATGATCTCTTACTTGCAAGGCCAGAAACTCTGGTTTTTTCTGCTCTCCTGTCAAAATATCCACAAAAACAATCTCAAAATCAATGTTTTTCTCTAAGAAGCATGCAAGCACTCTTCTCGTGCAGGATGTAAAGGGTGGTCCATATAACTTCACAACCATCTTTTCTGATCTTCAATTGAGAAACCAACCTAAAACATAGATCACTGTCTTCTAGCTTAGGTATCAAAGTGTGTTGGATAATGGAATGGGAGACATATTGAATAGAAATTCAAAGGACTTACAGACTATTATTATTAAATTATAACCTGGAAGCGAGGAGAACGAGGAGATCTAGTTCTCTTTATCAAAGATCTGGCATTTTTATTTAATTTTTGAAGTCACTCTCTTTTCTACTTAGTTATATTTTAAACTATTGTCTATCCACTATCAGAATGCACCTTTGATTATATTTATTAATTAATTAAAAATTTGAAAATTCTTATATTAAAATTTTCAAATAAATAATAAACACAGTCAAAGATGCTTTCTGAGAACTGAATAGATGTTTCCATATTTTAATAAGGAAAGTTTTATTTAAGAAATATACTATCATCTTTATTAGTTATTTTCAATCAAATTATTTTGTTAGTGTAATATAAGAGATAAGATCATAATCATATTTTATTTTAGGTAACATCTGTAGAATAGATATCCTTCAATCTTTACCTCTCTCAATTTTAACCGATTTTCCAATGTCAACATAATACTAAAATGGCTAGAATTTTATATAAAGTCTTAAGAGAAATTATATTGTGTTAATAATTAATAATTATGTTCTAATAAAGTGGTTGATGTGAGTATTTTTTATGTTACAAATAAAATTGGAAGGTTAAAAATATGAGCGTTGTCAATTTTATCCTTACATTTTTAAATTTCAGAATTCAAATGTTGACCGTTAGCTCTGATTTTTATTAGGTAAGCAGGGTTTTGAAAGGGCACTGACCCTTGTACAAGAAAAAGATATGTCATGAAGCTCTACCAACAACAACTAGCAACAAAAAACAACAGACATCAGAAGGAACAGCAAGACAAACGGACCAACCAGCCCACCAAAATCATGATGGTTTAAAAAATTGTTCCAAAGAACTTTGTTTTATCTCAAAATAGGGATCCTTCTCCCCCAAACAAACTTTTTTGGGGGGAAGAGGAGACACACAATCACTTGAAGAACCTTCCCCTATCCACAAAGCAACAGACGACGGGTCCAACAACGAACAATCCATGAAGGAAACTCTTTAAGATCAGTTTTCAACCATTGGCTCCATTACATTCTTTGGCAGAGTTGATTAAATACATATTTTCATGATTTGATGTTAATATTTAATGGTATTCAATTATATTTATGTTATCAGTCTCACATATTGAAGCATCCTCTCTCATCTTGAAATATTAAAGGAGCAATTAGAAGGAAAACACTTACATTTAATGCACTAAGAAGTGTAAAGAGTCTGCGTACATCATTTTAGGGCATTTGCTTGATGTCTTAATGATAGGGGTTGACCAAGAAGAACATGCTATCGTGATGTAGTAGCAGCTCATTAAAGTATTTTTAAAGACTGTTAATCCCTAAACCAGTCAGAAAGGAAGAGCAAAGTAGACACAAATTGAATCTAAATGAAAAATATGTTAGAAAAGAACAACACAAAAATTGAAACATTTATGTAACAAAAAATATCATTTCTCTTAACAAAATTCAAAAATAATCCAAAATCTTTAATAATAATTTAAATACCTCTATTGCTTATTGTTGTTGTTTCTAGATGAGATATCTGTATTCTTAGTATTTACTTTCTAAAAAGAAAGTGCACAATTACTAATATTCTACACTTAAATTACAATTATTAATTTATAAATATGCATATGAATCTTATTAAATTAATTAAAACCTATTTTCCTAAAGTCTATTGAAAATGAATCTCTCAATATCAAACCACTTAAATATATTATTATTATTAAATCTAAAATTTTTCAATTTTACTACAATGATTACTTATATAAAAAAATTATTTTCTAAAATACTATATTGAAATGGGCCCTTCAATATCAAACCACTTAAATATATTATTATTAAATCTAAATTTTCAATTTTACTACATTGATTACTTATATAAAAAACTAATTTTCTAAAATACTATATTGAAAATGGATACCCTAATATCAAAATCACTCAAATATATTATTATTAAATTCTTGTATAAAAATATTATTACTAAATTTATCTTGGCACGCTGCTAACTAATGCAACGTAGAAAGAAAGCAAAGAGAAACATTGGCTGCCTATATAATGTCACTTTCCATTAAATCATTCAACTTCAATTAATCACAAATTGCAATTAATATAGCGTGATGGACTCTTAATCAGCCACTTGACTTAATAAAAATATTCAGCATATTTTTGAGAGAATAAATATTATATTATAGAAGATAACCATTAGGTACAATTGGTTTGGGATAAGGTATTTTGGTACGAATATATTTATTAGCCGATAGGCTATATTATGTATGGGCTTTTGGCCTGAAACAAGTCTCACGTCATAAAACAACTGTGGTTTTCCGTCAATCTCATGTCAAAATACTGTGAACGGTATCTATCCGAATCATATCGGATTTCCTTGCATCACGTGTTGTAACAAGATATTAACTCACAACTGATATTTTCTTTTATAAGGCTGTAAAAACCATTAGATTTACTTTACCGCGGTAGGGAGATTGGTTTTGCTTCACTTATTTTTTTGCAGCCGCTGTAGGAATACTGGTATTGCTTAGTTTCATTTTTCCTGCAAAGTCTGCCATTGTTTCTTATCGCGATTATTAACATCACGACACAATTTGTGCAGAATCTTTAGGTAAATCACTTGCGATGGTTTTAGTGAGGGTTTATTTGTAATTTTTATGCTAGCCATCTAGTTTATTTGGAATATTTATGCTATCTATCTGGCTTTTGGAGTTGTCTCTGAGAAAATTAAAACCCGCCTAAAATGCTGGAATTTCACCTGTGAAATTATTTGCCGAGAGATCTATTAGTTTATATCCATCCAAATATTTTAATTGCCTGATTTTTCCCTTAAAATTGAGATATATATCAATGGTGAAGTATAGTGAGCATGCTTGAGTAGGGTGGTTAAGTCTCTGTACAATGATCTTTGAGCCCTGCATCCCAGCATAGTCATTCTTCATGCTCTGAAGCTCACCAAGATCTTTTGGTATGCTTCCCTTGAAGTGGTTTCCTGACAGGTCCAAGATGTCAAGTTTACTCAAGTTGCCAATCCCTAATGGAATGAAACCCTCCAGCTTATTTCGTCCAATAATAAGCACTTCCAAGTCATGGAATTGAAGAGCCTCGGATGGGAAACGCCCTATGAGGGAGTTGGAGCCTAGGTCAATCACTGTTATGTCAGAAAAGTTTCTCAGAACCACAGAAATGTCTCCCACAAAATAGTCCCTATGAAGGACTATGTACCGTAATGGCCCAATGGATCCAAGCTCTGGTGGAATTGTTCCTTGCAATTGGTTTTCGCCAACATTTAGTATGGATAGAGAAGTACAATTCGTTAGATTTGGAGACAGAGTTCCAGTAAAGTAGTTCCGTGAGAGATCCAACACTTGAAGTTTGGAGAGTCTGCTAATGATCAAAGGCAATTCGCCCATCAAATCATTGCTAGACAAGTTAAGAATCTGAAGACGCATTGCATTTCCAACTTGTGGGGGAATATATCCATTAAGAAAATTCTGACACTAGTCCAAGGATAACAGAGACTGTATGTTGAAGATTTGTGGAGGTATCTTTCCTGCAGGGAAAATTGTGAAGGGGTGGAAACATTTTTGTAGTACAGAATAGTTGGCTGAATTGAAACAGTTTAAAATATCTGAAAATTTGGGTATTTTTATAGGACAATTTTTTTTTTTGAAATTACGTCAAAATTGTAGAACATACACATAAAAAATACCTGTTTACCTGTAATTTCATTTTGTCCTAGACTCAGATAACCGAGAATTGATTACTCTGAAAGCCAGTGGGGAATCGTTCATGTCAGCGCATTTCCTGTCAGATTTAGAACACTCAGATTTCTCTGTTGAGATAACCATGATATTTCTAAGTTTTTATACTATGAACACAAAACTTCTAGGGTCTATTCTTAGATAACCATGAGACCTATAATATATTACCCAGAGGACAATCTGGCCCGTATAACCCTCTTGAGGTGAGACTATTAGGATTTCACCCTTCACAGGTATGCAGAGATTCATACTGCAATTAGGTCCAATGCCCAGGCCGCCCATATCGCTATCCAACCATCATGGGCATAGCCAACTAGCGGGCATCCCCTGTTGAATAGCTCCTCCACTAGCCCAGTAGTTTCCTCGGTAGCTAATCAACATGTGTTCACATTTGTTCATTGAGCCTCATCAGCTGAAAATAAAAAAATCAAAATACAGATCAACAGAAAGGGCAGTGAAATTTTGTCCAATGAATGTTGCAGAGTACATTTTGAATTAAATTACACCCAATTCATTTCTGCCTAATCATTCCTGAAAGCAACTAAATCTGCTCGAGTATAATCAGTTTGTTTCTACTTTGGTCTGTGCAAAGTATGCCCTGTTCCAAGGCATTTGATTTAACAGTAGTAAACTTTCCTAACGGATTTCACAACAAAATTGTTTTACAGAATATTACTTGAATTTTCCCTAAATTTTTGTAGTACCATGAAGTGGGCTAATGATGTGTATGCTTTTAATTTTATATATGCATTGGTGACGAGAATTGACACATTGGTCTCCAAATTTTGCAATCATCTTCATGTCCAGTTCATTGGTTTTTGTCCAATGTTATGTTTTAACTAGTAAAAAATTCTCAATGTCACTACACCTGTTCAAGAGGGATCATTAGAGGATGTGATGGTGAAGGGAACACATATCTAGGCATGAAATTCCTCCATTAGGTTGGCTTAAAATAGTTCTCTTTAGCTGAAAATGTAAACCAGTGCTTCCAAAACTAGTGTGGCTACCTTACAAGGGTTTGAATTTAATGCACCATTGATAACTGTTTTATCAACTTTGAGAGATTGGGAGAGCACCCAAGAAGTGATACTTCCTAATGGGATCAAATATGTCGATCTCCATATAGGTGCAGGTCCTTCACCCAGAACTGGAGATTTGGTTGTGATCAGTTTGCAAGGGAAAATTAAAAGCACTGGATATGTGTTTGTGGACACATTCTCAGGCCGCAAGAGCTCTCTGGCCTTTTTGTTTGGTATCAAGAGAACTTGATCTATTGACTAGGAAAGTGATCTTAATATATATATATATATATATGTATGCAATAAAAACACAATTTTTTACTAAAAAATTATGTTTAAGCTTTGTATCAAACATTTTTCTAATAAAAACTTGTTTTACATATATATTAGCAGCTTGTTTATGCGGGTTTTAATTAAATGTTGCAGCTTGTAATGCAAACTAGTAAAGCACGATTTGAATAAATGTTGCAGATTAGTAAAGCACGATTTGGATAAACTTGATGTTAATGTTGCAGAGATTCACTTCTATTTTTTTTTTCACTTTTTCAAATTAGGGTTATTTATTTTCTCATTTTCAAAGATTTGGAAATATTTTAAATTAATTATAATGCTCTGTATGTTTCCCTTCACTGAAAACTTTATCACATACTTTTCGTTTATACACTGAAGCAGCGGCTGTAGGGAGATTGGTTTTGGTTTTTTGAATTTAAAACAAAATTCTACTGTGAAAGGGCTATTTCAAATTTTCCTGCAAGCTTTGCCCATTTGTCCTCATCAGCATTGTTGACAGATAACACAATTTGAACAAAATCTTGAGACAAGTCACTTGCCATGGTTTTCTTATAGTTTTCTATAGGCGTAACCCTTGCACCCTTCTGGTGCAAGTGCTAGTTTATGTAATCATAAATTTATGATTGGTATATTTTTTTTAGTTATTATATAGAAGATAGCCATTAGGAACAATTGGTTTGGGATTAGGTATTTTGGTACGAATATATTTTAAGTAATCATAAATTTATGATTGGTATATTTTTTTTTAGTTATTATATAATTTAAATTATATATGTTTTTATTTATATTTAATTTTAAGGATTAGTTTTATTTATTTATTTTCAAGTTTAGATTTGTAGATTGTATAAGTAATTTAATTTAATTTTATAATTTGTAGAAATGATTTTAAAATTTTTAAAATTCAAATTTGGTGTGGATCTATATTTTTTCTTTGGTTCTTAAAAATTTCATAATAATAGTTCATTTTAAATCAATTTTCTTATTTGATTTGATTTTTTCCCTATGAATTGAATTCAATAGATGAATACAAAATTATGAACTTTTATTTGCTTTCTTGACATCACATGGAATTTGTACATATTTATATGTAGTCCCTCATCATTTATGAAAGTTGTTAAGTCAATATCCTAGTAGTGTGACCAAGGAGAATTCCTCCTTCCTAGCAAACTCCTAAAAGGTATTTGCAAACATTGTTATTCAATAAGAAAAAGCACAAGAATTAAACAGAGCTAAAACTATATCATACTTCATTTTAGATCAAATTATCCATGCGACGAAGTTTAAATTTATAGACTTAGGTCAACGAGCTACAATTTGCGAGTTGAGTTATTTGTATTATTCTGCTCTTCCTTTATTTTTAATGGTTCCATCCCAAGAGTTTTTTCTTTGTTTTATTGCAGATTTGTGGTGTTTTCCTTGGGTGTGAAAAATAGGGGTATTGGTTTCAAAAGTATATTTTTTTGTTCATTGTGATGGTTTCTTGGCATGCATGGCTACACTTGGGGGGCCAAAGGACCCCTTCTAAATTTTCCTTCAAATATTTAGTTCAAGCTAATGAACCTTCATCTTCAAACCATGATAGTTTTGGTCACTTCCAATTGAATGTAGCAATCAAGTTCAAAGTTGTTCAAAAAGAAGAAAAATACCCAAGATCAAATGGTTGTTTGGAGAAAAGTGCAGATCAACCTATTATGGTTGTCCATCCTAATGTGATTGTAGATGACATGTACTTTCTCTTTAAACATGCTCTGATTTGTTAATTTATGGGCATGAAAATATATTTTCCCTTCTTGGATGCTTGGGCTTAGCGAACTCAACAACCTAAAGGAGATATGGAGATCATCTTTGCTATGAATGGTTATTTTTTATTGTTTTCTCAAGAATGGTTGGTTCAAATATGGCCTTCAAGAGATGCCCTTATTTTCATAATGAAAAATGTTTATCCATCAAATGTTAGCATGTGGTTTGTGCTCCTATGGAAGATCTCTCTAAAATTATAGTCTAGATTTGTCTCCTTCAACTTACCATGGAGTTTTGTTGACCCAATATTCCATAATCAATCATTATGATCCTTGGAAAACCAATGGGTTCCTCTCATCTCACACTTGAAAGGTAGGTAACTTTCCCACACTTGTGTTAAAATTGATCTCAATAAACCACTACTTGACTCTTTAGGGATTAGATTGGGGAACATGCAATAGATCCAACACATAGATAATGAAGCTCTTCCATTTCAATGTCATGTTTATCATGCTTATGGAAACTTATAGAGAAAGTACCAACTAAGGGTTACAACTATCTCACAATCCCTTCTTGATAATTTTGTAGTCAAAGCTCATGCAAAAGGAAAATCCATAACTCAAGTTGATGGTCTTGACCTGGATGGTTTCATACTTGTGAAATCCCATCAAAGAGGAATGCTTTTGAACCAATAGAAAAGAGATCTACCATGAGGAAATTTAATAACATATTTGGTGTCCTTGAAAATTTTGAAGATCTTGGATCCACCCTATTGAGAAGCCCTCAATTGACTAGGACTTGGATCTCTCTAATTCTATGTTCCTTTTGACCATTACAAATTCATGATTTTATCTACTTGCAAATGCCCCTAATGAGAATTTCACTCTCTCCAAGACACAATGAAGACTCAATTAGGCATGATGAGGCTAACAATGTTGATACTAATATGACTGCAACCTCTTTATTACAAATACTCCTTTTGAATATTTTATATATTGTGTCCATCTAGAAGATTCTTTGGCTTAAGGTGCAAAGATGATTCTAAGAAGAAATTTTTGCCTCTTTTAGGACTACAACAAAAATTCTTAAAAAGGTTTCCTTATACAAGCTCAATAAATCTTGGATGAAAAAATATCAAGAGAAGGTGAAGATGATTGGGGAATCCCTAGTGGAATCTAGGGTTGACAAGTTGCTACCATAATAGTGTGTCCCACTTATGAGACATCTTGTTTTTTTCCTGAAATCATATGTTTTAGAAAATTTAATAATTCAAGCCTTTTGGGGGTTCCATCTAAAGGGTTTTAATTGAATATTCTTTGTGGATTTTTCTCTCTTTTGGAGAGGAGTTTTCTCCCACATGGTTTTTCTACTTTTCTCTACTTATGAGAGTTTGTTTTGTACATGGGTACCTCATCAGGCCTTTTTGCCAGGACCCATTTTTTGCATCTTTGCATTGGTTTGTTCCTCCCTAAGTTGCACTTAAGGGGTGGGGGTGTTGGTGTGAATATTAGACCCACTTAGATCAAACCTCCTTGGACAGAACCCCCATATTCTTAAATCTAACCTTCAATGGAGTCTCCTCTATAGTTATCAAAATGCTAACAAAAAACACTTTTGCTTCATCGTTTGGGGGATCAAATAAAGTCATTTCAGAATTCCATTTTGTAAGTATGTAACACTTATTATAAGCTTTCCAAAAAGTATAATTTTGAATATATTTAATTTGTTTATTATATTTATTTTTTATTTCTTGCGAAAGTAGGTTTTCCACCAAACATTGAGGTCTTTGTTTCACACACATGGAAAAATAAAAAATAAAGATTTAAAAAAATATATATATATGTGCACTAGGTATTGATGTCCCTATTTCAACAAAGAAAAAAAAAAGTTAATTTGGATAATAAAGAAGAATTTATGTGATATGGAATAAACCTATGTATAAATTATAATTAATCTTAAAATATTAATAAAAAAATAAAATATGAAACATAAAATTATGAAAAAATGTTTGTGCACTAGATGTTGTTCTTACCAATCTATGTTTAATCATTTCTAATTTAATACTTTTGGTAAAAAAAATATGTGATATTAAATATATGTCACTTTTAAAAAATGTTGTTAACTATAAAAATAAGTTATTAAAATTTGCATAAAAAATTTAGAAACCATCTTTTAATTTTTTTAAAATACATTTATAATCTACATAAAAATATCAAAAACTACTAGTTCACACTATCTTCAAATTCTTAATGATTTAGTTACTATGGGTGATAGAAAGTTAAAATTTGATTAAAAATGTTGATTTCAATGTCCCACTTTGGCCAAAAAGTGGAACACACTATTGTGGGTTGACTCAGCATCTACACATTAGATGCTCACTTCTCTACTCCTCATAAGCAATAGTGCTATCATGGAATACTAGGGGTTTGGGCAACACCCCTCATGAAAAGGTTGTTTAGAACCTTATTTAGCAACACATGCCTAATATCGTCTTTCTTCAAGAAATTAAACTCTCAATGGAGGAAATGGTTTCTCTTTCATTTAATATCTAGAAAGGAAATCAATATTAATGTATTATATCTCAAGGATCTATTAGAGTTTTATTGTATTTATGGTATCCTTGTTGGCTTTCTCCCTCTCTATTGATAGCCTATAGACATTATTTATCCTCAATCAAGTCTTCTTTTGATGTAGGTAGCTCCATTTTTCTATCTTATATTAGGCTCCTATAGATTTCAAAGGTAAGAACATCCTACGTCCTCATACTAGATTTGATCATTTTATATTTCCTTCATTTCCTTGGATTATGGTGAGAGATTCTAATGTTATTATAAGTCTAGATTAAATATTGGTGGATCTATTTTCTTAGATCTTTCTTCCTCCCTATTCATAGATAATTTGTTATTTCTTAATATTTTCAATCTTAAACTAAGAGATGGTCTCTTTACTTGGAAGAATAGAAGATGTGGTCTAGACTTCATCTTTAAGTGTCTTGAAGTTACACTTTGGTCCCCTCTAATATTTTGCACTGAAAGGAATCAAATTACTATTATATCAAGTTTTTCTTTTTCCTTTCTTCTCTTCCAAAAATACCTCCCTTTCAAGTTTCAACTATTGTGACTTAGAGACCAAACTATGCATGAAAACATGATTTCTTGTTTGTTGGAGAGAAACCCCCCTTTTACTATTTTTATATATTCCTCCTTCAAAAGAATTTAATATGTGAAGCTCAAGCTCAAACAATGGAATGAATTTTTTTTTGGATTTTTGAAAAAAAGAAATAGGTGCAGGAGAAATTATATGACATCACCTTTCAAATCAAGGAATTTGATATCACTAGGTAGTATATTCTTGAGGAATCCTCTATTTCTAGATATCTTAATGAATGTCTTTTATGAGAAGAGATTTTTTTTAAAAGCATAATCAAGAAATGGTTAGCTTGAGGAAGTTGAAAATACCTCTTTCTTCTATAATTTGGTCAAAGAAAGGAGAAGTAATGTTCTATTTTCTCTCATCTTGGCTTAATGAAATCAAATATCTTCCTAAGACATAAGTAGGGAATTTTTCCATTACTTTTCCTCTCTCTTTTTAAAAAGTGTTTATTGGCATAAATGAGCCCAAAAAAAATCTAAGATCTATATTTTTAGTGTTGTGTACCCCAATAAAAGGGATAAGAGAATGTTTATAGAATGTGTAGTGGATTACAGAAGGATGTAATATAATATGTGTAGACATCTAAATTTGGACAATTAATTTATCCAAATTTATCCCCTTTCATCTAAACATCCTTTTATTTGCATTAATTAAGTAATATTACTATTATTTAATTAATACCCTTAATTCTGCCAAATCCCCGAGGTATTTAATTAATTAATAATTAAATAACTTATCTCTTCAATCCCCCTTTCATCAAATGAATTAAATAAATATGACATTTATTTAATTCCTCACATGTCACATCACTTTTTCTTAATCTTAATCAACCCTCTTAATCTCTTCATTAGGGATGAGCACATGCCTAATCCTTGATTAGGATGTGTCACATCCTCCAATTTTTGGAAGTTGGCTTCTAATCCTTATTATCATCTAATTATCTTCTAATTACTGATTAGTTAAGCCTGATTAGTACCTTGGTCAACTCTCCCCACCCCCCAAGGAATTTTTAATTCATTTTTATTCATCCAAGGCTCCTTTCTTCCCCATGTGAATTTTTAATTCACTTTTATTCCTCCTAGAATCCCCTTCTCCCATGCATCTTCTAGAATCTTTGACTTGTCACATCAAGTCACATGTGGACAAGTGCTTCCATTTTTGGAACATTGTCTTATCCATAGGATTCTTCCAAGCATGTTTTAATTCACATTTATTCACCCAAGATTCTTCTCATCTCTCAATGTACTTCCAAGGTACATGTCATTCTTACACATCATGTACCTCTCTTCCACATCACCTACACATCATCTCACCCTTAGCCACTTCACATTTCACATGTCAAAATGTGAGGGTTTGTGAGTCCTCAACTCACCATAGCCCTACATTTTAACCTGGGTGCCTCAATCTCAACTATTGAATTCTCTAGAGAATTCAAATTTCTCTATAAATACCCCCTCTTTTAAGGCATGAAAAAAAGGAAGAACACTTAGCCATTTTTGCAACCTTATGTTGTCATTTTGTGCACTCATCTAGCCATCCATTTTAGCCATTTTTCATTTGCATCCCACCATCTACTTAGTCTTGCATTTAGCTACATTAATAGCCATCTAAGGAACATACAAAACAATCTAAAATCAAGGGCCAACTAAGGAGTTTCAGCTATAAAGAGAAGGAATAACCATTTGTAATCTTTTTTTATTTTATTTTATCTCTTTGTATTAACAATTCCTTAGGCTAATCTTGAGGTGTCCCTTTGTGTTTTCTTTCATTGCATTATTGTTGTTTTTGCATATTTGGGGTTGATAAACATTTAGGATCACATTTATGGCACGCCTGGTGGGACCCACAAGCACGTTCCTCTATTTAACGTTTGTTGTTGTTGAGATTGTTTACAAGAACAAGTCGCAGAGGGGCAACTACGCCCTCTTAGTCATTGCAAAGGGGAAACTATGCCCTTCTGTATGCTACAGAAGGGCGACTACGCCCTCTGGTTCACTGCAAAGGGGTGACTATGCCCTCCTGGTCACTGCAGAAGGGAAACTATGCCCTTTGGTTCACTACAGAGGGGTGACTACGCCCTCCTAGTCATTGCAGAAGGGTGACTATGCCCTCCTAGTCACTGCAGAAAGGCGATTACACCCTCTGTTTCACTACAGAAAGGCGATTACGCCCTTTGTTTCACTGTAGAAGAGTGACTACACCCTTGATTAAACTTTGTGTTCTAAAATTTCACTGCAGAAGGGCAACTACGCCCTTGATTAAACTTTGTGTTCTAACATTTCACTATATAAGGGCGACTACAACCTTGATTAAACTTAGTTTTCTAACATTTTACTACAGAAGGGCGACTACGCCCTGGATTGAACTTTGCTTGCTAATATTTCACTGCAGAGGGGCGACTACGCCCTCCTGTGCACTACAGAGGGGCGACTACGCCCTCCTGTGCACTACAGAGGGGCGACTACGCCCTCCTGTGCACTACAGAGGGGCGACTACGCCCTCCTGTGCACTACAGAGGGGCGACTATGCCCTCCTGTGCACTACAGAGGGGCGACTACACCCTTTGGTTTATTGTAGAGGGGCGACTACGCCCTCCTGGTCACTGTAGAGGGGTGAATATTACCCAAAACAACACATTTTGAGAGGTAAAACGACCATTTTAGCTTAGTTTTTGCTTCAATTTATGGTTGTTTTCAGATCTTAACCCCCTAGCATTGTTTTTTGCAAGGATATTGGTGTTTTTGCTAGCATTTTGTAGCATATTCTTGTGTAATTGGAGAAGAAAGAAGGGTAAAACAACTAATGTTTGCTTGCAGGACCTTCTATTTACACAGATTTCCAAAGCTATCCTTGTGGTTTTTCATTAATCTAGGAACATAGTTTAATTAGGGGAAGTAATATCCATTGGTTGTTGTGTCTTTCTTTGTGTTACCCAAAGGGGGCATTAGTTTGTTTTCACTTTCCCCCTTTTCCATATCCTATTTCTAACAAGTTTGTTGTAGCGAGGCAGACACGCCCTCTTCCGTATTTTGTTTCTAACAAATTTGCTACAGAGGGGTGACTACACCCTCCTGGTCACTGCAGAGGGGCGACTACACCATCTGGTTCACTGTAGAGGGGCGACTATGCCCTCCTGGTCACTACAGAGGGGCGAATATGCCCCAAAACAACACATTTTGAGAGGTAAAATGACCATTTTAGCTTCGTTTTTGCTCTTGGTTTTTGTTGTTTTCATATCCTAACCCCCTAACATTATTTTTTGCAAGGATATTTGTGTTTTTACTAACATTTTGCAGCATATTCTTGTGTAATTGACAAAGAATGAAGGATAAAACAACTAACATTTGCTTGCAGGGCTATCGGTTTGCTCATATGTTAAAAGCTATCCTTGTTGTTTTCGTTAATCTAAGAACATAGTTTAATTAGGGGAAGTAAAATTTGTTGCTTGTTGAGTCTATATTTTTGTGTCACCCAAGGGGGCATTAGTTTGTTTTCACTTTCCCCTTGCACTTTTGTGTAAGCCTGGGGAGTAGTTGGAAATGATTAGTGTCTTATTTTTAGTGGAACCTGCTTGGGGATTTCATCACCCCAAGGGAAAATTATAACTACGCATACCGATGGGGTATATAAAGGGGGGAGAGCTAAAATTGTACCTCAATCTAGTTGCATCATAATTGGCGAAGCGTCAAAGCTAGGGTGATACCTAGATAGACGTGAAGAGTTGGTCCAAGCCCTTCAATATCTCTCTAGGGTTCCTGACTCATGCTTGTGACGGGCTGGTGTTCACGGTTGTGCCTCACGTACCGAGAGTATATCAAGGACTCCCTAGACACCTTGTGCATCCTAGATTAAGGCTTTGCAGATTGGCCATACCTTTAATACTAATCGTAGGAGTGTTCTTGTTTGAAAGTTCTTTCTTGTGAGAAACCAATAAACTTTTTGACAAGTTGGCCTTATTGTTGTCATTTTAAGTCCTTGCCATAGTCATTTTCTTCTAAACCAAGTCCCTATTTGCTGCAGTGGAGCGAACTTTCCCTCATGTTTACTGCAGTGGGGCGAATTTTCCCTTCTGTTTGCTATAGTGGGGGCGAATTTTCCATCCTGTTTACTACAGTGGGGCAAATTTTCCCTCCTAAATAGTCAAAATCACCCTGTTTAGCTCTATTTAGCCTCTAAACCATCGTTTAATCATTCCAAACCTTTATCTAATCATTCCAAACCTCTGTTTTGTCATTCTAAACCTTCGAAACCTCCATTTGATCATTCTAAACCCCCATTTTTATCATTCCAAACCTCTGTTTAACCATTCCAAACCTTTGTTTAGCCATTCCAAACCTTCGTTTAACCATTCCAAACATCTATTTGACCAAGTAGTATTTAATCCCTTTCAATCCTCCATTCACTCATTTCGAGTAATCTTTCATCCATTCCAAGCATCCATCTCCTCATTCTGAGAGTTGTTCATCCTTTCTAATCAATCGTTTACTCATTTTAAGCTTTCGTCTCTGCGACCTGGGATTCGTTTATCCATTCTAAGAAATTGTTTACCAGTTTTGAGTGCTTATTCATCCACTCCTATCATTTCTTTTCCCAATCCGATCATCTATTTCCTCAATCTGATTATCTAACACCCAGTTCCAATCACCTGTCTCTTCGTTCTAACAACCTATTTACCCACTTGGAAAGTCCAAAAGTAGTGGGGTGAATCTGCCCTCTAGTGGGGTGAATTTTCCCTGTAGAAGGGAAAATCCGCCCCTCTATGAGGGAAGATTCACCCCAGAAGGGAAAATTCGCCCCTCTACAGCAAAAACTTGGAAAAAAGACAATAAACATATCCAGTTCCCAAATTCAAGTGGTGAAACCAATCCCATCATATCCTTCAATCCAATCTTAATTTGAGCTTTAACCAAAATCCTAATCTGAGTATTAGTCCATCTGCAGTCAAGATCGTTGGATATCAAAACCAATCTTAAGATCCCTCCCTCCATCTTCTTCAATTTTGTCCTATTCAACCTTCATCCTTTCCACAAGTCAACCTCCTAATCTAAGCATTCGTTCATTCATTCTGATCAATCGTTTACTCATTTCAACCTTTCATTCATCCATTCCAAACATTTGTTCCCTCTTTTTTGATCATTCGTTTACTCGTTCCATGTAAACATTCATCTATCATCTTAAACTCTCGTTAGCCATTCAGATCATCTGTTTACTTGTTCTGAGTAAACATTCATCCATTTCACACCTCATTCTATCAATTCAAACTTTTGTTTAGTCATTCTACTCATCTTTTTACTCATTCTGAGTAAACATTCATCCATTTCAAACCTCCTTTCATCATTTCAAACTTTTGTTCAGTCATTCCAATCATCCATTTACTTGTTCCAAGTAAACATTCATCCATTTCAAACCTCCTTTCATCATTTTGAACTCTCATTTTTTTAGCTCGGTCATTCGTTTACTCGTTCTGAGTAAACGTTCATCCATTTCAAACCTCCTTTCATCATTTCAAATTCTTGTTCTATCATTCTAATAATTCGTTCACTCGTTCCGAGTAAACGTTCATCCATTTCAAACCTCCTTCTATCATTTCAAACCTCCTTCTATCATTTCAAACTCTCGTTCAACAATCATGATCAATTGTTTACTTATTCCAAGTAATCTTTCATCTATTCCAAACCTTCATCTTCTCATTCTAAGGACCATTCATTTGTTCCGAGCAGTTGTTTACTCATTCTAAGTAGTCGTTCATCTGTTTTGATCAATCATTTACTCATTTTGAGTATTCATTCATCCATTTTTATCATTTGTTCCTCTAATCAAATCATCATTTCCCTCATCCAAATCCCTTGAACTTCGTCTCAAGTTATTATCCAAATTGACCTAAGTGTCTGATCTGATCGTCATCATCAACATCTACTTAGGATTGTCATTTTTCTTGAGTTAGTCAATCATCTTCATCGGCCCAATCAATCCATTTTAAATCTAAAGGTGGATTCGGTGCTGCAATCATCCATTCATCCTTTAATCCGATCAATCAGTATCCTAAGTCACCTAGGGTAATCTTCAAACAGATTTTTCCAATCCCTCTCATCATCCTATCTGATCCATCATTTGATCTTATCAATCATCGATCGATCTTACCGAATCCAATCCAATCACATCCTTATCCAATCACCTTCAGCCCAATCAATCTACTTCCATCTTGAGGTAGATTCGATGTTGTAATCATCCTTTGATAATCGATCCTATCATCAGAATCAATCCCATTGCATCGTCTAATCATCCTAATCTGAGCTTTAATCCAAGCCCAATTTGAGCTTTAGTCCATCTCCATCCAAAATCTTTGATCCTTCCTCTTTATCCTTTCATCATCATGAACCCCTATCCTCCATCAATAGTAGTCAAGGGAAACCCTAATTATGTCGATGACAATAATGAAAGTCTTGTCAATCAAGAGGTATATGACATAGGTCCCCTTGATGCTATCATCACTAGTAAACTTTCTCCACCCGCTTCCTAAAATCCAATCACCCCTTCAAGCTATCTCGTTATGTCTTCATCCATGCCTAATCATGCTCCTTATGCTACCTTTGACAAGGGATATTCACCATCTTCCTTGTCTGCATATCCATCATATCCTTCATTTAAACCTTCTTCTTTTCCAACACCTGCATCCTCTTATCCTAATCTGCCATCAAAGTATTCCTATCACAATCCCCCATCTATGTCCCCTTATCATAATCATCCTTACCATTATGCCCATCCTAATCCTACATCCACACCTTCTTATCTTAATCCTACACCCCCATCAACCTATATTAATCCAATATCCATATCTTCTTATCCTAATCTGTCATCCATGTCTCCCTATCTCAATCTGCCATCTCAATCTTCCCATCCTAATCCACCATCCCAATATCCTTACTACAATCCACCAGTTGCATCCTCTTCCTCATATCCTAATTCACCATTCCAACATCCAATCCCATTCCTCCATCTACTCCTAGTCCTACTTCCAATCCCATTCCCCCGTCTAATCCTAATCCACCAACCCATAGTCCTAATCCTACACCCATCCCTAATCCTTCATCTATTCCTATCACACCATCTCAGCCTAGAATATGCAAGTTTCTCAATCTAGAAGTTCTCCAAGGACTCATGACAAAGAAGAAATCTCTCACTCTACACCTTGAATTTATGGAGCCATGCCATCCCAATTCATCATCCATGATCACTAGTGATGAGACCTTTCTCCATACCACACCTATCATTATTGATACCACCCCTAGCACCACTCAAACCATTGAAACCATCAAATCCTCTGAATCCACTAAGACCCCCTCTCCCACCATCACATCTACCGAATCCATTGAACACCCATCTTCTACTCCTAGATCCACCCAACCCATCGCAAATCCGCAAATCCAATCCACTCCTCCCACTCCTTGTATCACTGAAATCCCCTCTCATGAACTTCATGAATCCTCCATCCTTCCACCTCACCTACTTGAAGAGCCCATCCAACATGCCTCCATTGTCATGCCTCCTGCACATGATGAGTCATACCGAGAGTTTGGTCCAAAGCATATCATATCCCCTCTTCTACATCAAGAACTAGCCATCCCAGCTATTCCACCTCAAGGTCATAATCCCTCATCCACTATAGTCCATAATCTCCTTGTCACTCAAGATTCCACCGCTCCATCTCATGAGCCCTTATCTCCATCTCCATCACATGAGCCCTTATCACTCATTACCACAAATCTAGATCCTATCATGTCACCTAATCCCTCTCTTGATCTCTCACCAACTCCCTATCCTAATCAAGAAGCTGCTACTCCCTCATCTCCATCTGATGATCCTACACCATCGCCTAAACCTATTAACCCCACACCACTTGCATATCCCCTTGGTACTCTCACATTCTTGCATGGTGGTCTCCTTGTAGAAGAATAACAAAACATATACACCACCTATCCTCCACCTAATAATGGACTAGCATCATTCTTCCAGAATAACAAAAATCATGTCCTAGATCGAATGCTCAAGAGAATGAACTATCAAGGAAAAGGTTTAGGCCTTCATAAGCAAGGTATTTTAGAGCCCATCCAAGCTAAAGAACAACTCTATATGTGAGGTCTTGGACCTATTTCCCAAGACTCACAATCTAATATTCTTGGTATAACTTCTAGACATCCTAAATGAGCCTCCTCCACAAGAAATATAGGCTCTTTCCATCGCTCCACTAGATCATTTGCTACTATCCCTCCTCCTCCATCATATCACCTCAAAACAACCGTCCATATTCCTCCTTCATCTACTCCATCCATTTTGGTTCCTTACATCCCTCCATCTACCTCGTCCATGTCTTCTCCAGGTCCTAAGTCCATTTTGGGCCCTTATATCCCAAAATCACCTCCTCCATCTTGTCCTATTCATCCTTTCATCCATCCATCACCTATCCATATCACCCATCATAAACATCCCACTCTCATATCCCATAGTCAGGATCAACAAAGGCACATACCTACACATCCTCTATCTACACATAATCCCCATAATCCTACCTCCATCGCTCCACATCATCCATCTCCTCACACCCATCCCATTGCTACTTGCCATTATAAACCAAAATGTATAACTAAACATCCATATGACCTAAATTTCCCATGTCCCTCTAAAAGACATGGTGAGGAGAAGAAAAATCAAATCCAAAATCCAAATCAACCTATAGGCCACAAAGGCTCACCAAAGAAAAAAATCTCAAACCATGTGGATCCCAAAGAAAAGATGCAATACCTTCAAATAAAATTTGTAAATAACATCCAAAGTTGCTAATCCAAAAGCTAATCATACCCACTTTCATCTTCTAATTCTATTTTGGGTCCCTAAGTGTCTTGAAATTCACTATCCCATCTCCTCAATTATCCCCACATTCTCCATCCATTAATCCTCTTATCATTTCACATCCATCACCGTATGTGCCAATGTTGGTCTTGAACTCACCACCCCATCATTCTATCCATACCCTTTCTAGCCCCTCATCCATTATCCCACATACCTCCCCCATCAAATGCCTCTAATTCATCCTCTTGCATAATCCATTTATCCTAATAAGATTGTACCAACATCCAACAGTCACTCCAAACATGGGCTCTTAACACCTTGTATGGAACTTGATGCTTAAGTCCTTCATCCACCTCCTTATTGCATGTCTTATAAATCCTCTTATCTGCCTCCCTATCCTTATCCATCTCCTTTTGCATGATATCCAAAAATCCAAAAATCCAAAAAAGTCAAAAAAAAGAAAGATAAATAATTCGGCCCAATGGTGAAAACTTGGAAAACAAGCAACCTTGGATAAGTACCATGATGAAAACTTGGCAAACATGTACGTAACCTCCATCCTGCCCTTTTTCACACTTAGTAGCTTCCTCGCGATGTATCTCCCTCCATCCAGAGCAGCTCCTACTATGTTTCCAGCCTATGTACCCAATCTTCCTCAAGCGAGACGTCCTCTTCTATTCATCCCTCCATTCACCATCTTCCTCAAGAGATCCTACCATCATAACCCATTTATCTCCAATCCCTCCATCCTTCTTGCGATCTTGATCAAAACAAGGGCACCTATCTATGCATGCTTTGGACACCTCTTGGTATACATTCCCTTCATCCATGCTCTATTGTATTCCTTAGTCACCCATCCTATCCTCTAGTTATCTCCTTTATCTTCCCATCCACTCATCTTCCATCCTCATGCCTCATCACACTACGACATATCTAGAGGGTATCTACTTCCTTTAGATGTTCTGAGATTATTTATATCTTTATCTTCGGACGACGGTTTACTGAGATCTCTTTTCTCTCGAGATCTCGACCTCGACGCCGGTCTTATTCGATCTCCGACCCGATGCTCGGTCTATCCACATCCGACTTTATCTCTTTATTTCGACGATGACGGACTTTATCCGATCTTTATCTCTTTGTTATTACGAAGAGGAGCTCCCGACAATCACTGACGATCGACGACATTACCTTCACCCTTTATTACTTTAATTTATCTTCCATTATAATTTATCCTCCGACCATCTTTTGATGATTTGGATAACTATCCCATCCCTGAGCTTCCTATAGTCACCATCATCCTATCCAATCCAACAGGTATATCATGTCTCATCGTGTCAATCCCCATCATTTTCATTTCATCACCCTTTATCGATTGTTTGTCTTTGGCCTTTGGTCGAACTACGTTGCCCCTACGCTTTTACGTAGGCAAGTTCGATCATTTGATCCGCCCCCAGGGCTTTGTCTGTCCACTCCTTTATTGTCTATCATCAGTCTTTGCTTTTGTCCCTCCAGTCCTTGTCATCCACCATCAATCTTCACCGTCCTCTTTCTGCTTTTATCCATGGTCAGTCAATAGCCTTTTATCGAACTACTAGGGCTCTGCGCTTTCACATAGGCAAGGCTAATCTTTAATCAGCCCCCAAGCCCCTAGGTCTTTAGGGTGTGTCAGTCTCATGTTTTGTCTTCCTTGTGTCATGTTATCAAGTTATGCCCTTATCTAGTTAGTTATGTTTTGTTTTGAATATCCTATGTCATATTGATCTTTCAATTTAGTATCCATCATCAGTCTCAACAGGATGCATCCTTCCTAACAGACCTCATCAATCCCATCCATCCCCTTGATCCTATGGCAAAGGATGTTTGAAATTGATTGTGCTCTTTTGATGCTTTTGTATTTTGTTTATCATTTGAGCTCCCTATCATCACTTGTCATAGTCACCTTGATCCATCATATCACGGTGTGCTTTGACTAGTCAACATAGGGGCGTATCTTGATCTTTTATTGTTGTTGTCTTCTTGGTTGTCCCATGTCTTACCCACCAAGATCCTTGTGGTCTTGTGTTACATTGGGCCATCCTCATGTGCTTGTGGTTATTCCAATACCTAGCCCGACCAAAGTCATGGTGACTTTGGGGTGTTGGAATAGCCTTCTTGTCTGTTGTGTTTGTTTCATGCATTAGACACTAATCCGCCTTGGTTCCACATACCCTGGCACTTGGTGCCTTATGCTATAGCAAAAATCAGTGCTCCGAAGATGGCAAATTTCATTAGGATTTCATTTCATCTTCCCCATCCATTCATTCATCCTTCATCAATCTCCCTCCCCTATCCATCTGATCTTTTATCATCATCTCTTTAATCATCATCATCATCCTCGAGATGTATCCTTCCCTACCCTTTAGTGGTGTTTTGGGATGTATCCTTCCCTCATCAATACCACTCCTTAGGATGTATCTTGTCCTATTGTCATGTTGTTTTGGGATCTCTCATTCCCTCATTAACAACACTCCATCCATCATCAACCCCTTTTCGCTTGTAGCTTGACTAGGGCAATATCATCTTCGTCCTTGCATCCATTTGTGTTTCCCAACCTCCTGTCACCTTTTCATCCTTTCATATCCATCCCTTTGCATCATCTTCCTTATCTCCCATTTCATCATCTCATCCATTTTGAGATCACACCCACATTCTCTTGAACCTGCATGTCCTCTCGAGGAGGCATCCCCATCCCTAACTTTCATCTTCACCCCCATCATATTTCTTCCTAGTCTCTCCTTTGAATGACTAGGGCATCTTTTCCAATCTAACCATCTTCTTTCAGGTTCTATGTTCTAATATTCTTTAAAATGATGCTACTTCGTAACACCATCTCAAAGAGGGGAAAAATGTAGACACCTAAATTTGGACAATTAATTTATCCAAATTTATCCCCTTTCGTCTAAACATCCTTTTATTTGCATTAATTAAGTATTATTACTATTATTTAATTAATACCCTTAATTCTACCAAATCCCCAAGGTATTTAATTAATAATTAAATACCTTATCTCTTCAAACCCCCTTTCATCAAATGAATTAAATAAATATGACATTTATTTAATTCCTCACATTTCACATCACTTTTTCTTAATATTAATCAACCCTCTTAATCTTTTCATTAGGGATGAGCACATGCCTAATCCTTGATTAGGATGTGTCACATCCTCCAACTTTTGCAAGTTGGCTTCTAATCCTCATTGTCATCTAATTATCTTCTAATTATTGAATAGTTAAGCCTAATTAGTACCTTGGTCAACTCTCCCCATCCCCCAAGGAATTTTTAATTCATTTTTATTCATCCAAGGCTCCTCTCTTCCCCATGTGAATTTTTAATTCACTTTTATTCCTCCTAGAATCCCCTTTTCCCATGCATCTTCTAGAATCTTTGACTTGTCACATCAAGTCACATGTGGGCAAATGCTTCCATTTTTGGAACATTGTCTTGTCCATGGGATTCTTCCAAGCATGTGAATTTTTAATTCACATTTATTCACCAAAGATTCTTCTCATCTCTCAATGTACTTCCAAGGTACATGTCCTTCTTACACATCATGTACCTCTCTTCCACATCACCTACACATCATCTCACCCTTAGCCACTTCACATTCCACATGTCAAAATGTGAGGGCTTGTGAGTCCTCAACTCACCATAGCCCTACATCTTGACCTGGGTGGCTCAATCTCAACTATTGAATTCTCTAGAGAATTCAAATTTCTCTATAAATACCCCCTCTTCTAAGGCATGAAAAAAAGGAAGAACACTTAGCCATTTTTGAAACCTTAAGTTGTCATTTTGTGCACTCATCTAGCCATCCATTTTAGCCATTTTTCATTTGAATTCCACCATCTACTTAGTCTTGCATTTAGCTAGATCAATTTCCATCTAAGGAACATACAAAACAATCCAAAATCAAGGGCCAACTAAGGAGTTTCAGCTACAAAGAGAAGGTATAACCATTTGTAATCCTTTTTTTAATTTTATCTCTTTGTATTAACAATTCCTTAGGCTAATCTTGAGGTGTCCCTTTGTGTTTTCTTTCATTGCATTATTGTTTTTTTTGCATATTTGGGGTTGATAAACATTTAGGATCATAATATCAAATGTAAAAATAAATAAAACATGCATTCATCGACTATTCATACATATATCAGACACCATAACTTCTTTTATATTCATTATATCAACTTTTGATACACATATATCTTATATAAAACTTCATACACATATATTACAATCTTATTCTTAATTAAACATCATATATTTTCCTATCTATACTCTCTCATCTTTATATTTCTATATTTATACATTTATGTACGTATCCATCTATCTTTATTTATATATTCGCTACTTCTATATTATCTCCTAATCCTTATATATGTATATTACATCACAAGATGTGTCCCTTTCCATTTATCATATTATTTAATACTTCTTTAGGCCAACTTGAAGTACTACAATTAGTTTGTGGCATGCTTTGTCTACTTTTCCTTGTAGGGTTTTGTTCTATTTGCAACTAACCTCTTGCAACTTTTTAGGTTTTTACCATTAGCCTTTATTAGACCATACTTTTTGGTTTTCAAACTAATGGGAAATTTGTGGTTTTATTCTACTAGCATCATTGAACTAGTGTCTTATCCTCAAGACATCTTAGTTTTGTCCTACTCCAGAAAATAAAAATTAAGATAACCATCTGATGAGCAGAGTAGCAGCAGGAGAGGGTACAGCGCATGAAAGGCACACCCCTGCCCCAACATACCCTGGTCACAAGACCTACCCATTCATATGGATGATGGTGGCCTCTCCATCCCTTATTGTAGTTGACATAAAAATTTATTTAGTTTCCTTCTTATCTTTTGTTATCAACCTATTCATATGTGTATTTCTTAGGCTAACTACTCTAAATTGTTTGATATGTGATTGTATTCCTTCTTGTTGGTCCTATATTTTGTCATGCTAAGTGTGGAGGGTTTTTATGTTTACCTTGATTGTTTCATCCAAATCTTGAATCATCACATTATAAGTAGATGAGGCTTACAAAATTTGGTTCTCCTAATTGTCCATCTGAGTTTTGAGGGCCTTTGTTGATGTTGGTCATCCTAAGAAAAATTGGTAGAGAGTATTTATATATCATTCAATTTAATTTACAATAAATTATTATTTCATTCTCTAATAGGGTGTGGGCTATTACACATTTATTTCAAGATTCCTTAGTTCGTTTCTTCTGTATCCCTTCCATCGCATATCATTTTATTGTCTATACTAGATTTTTCATTTCTTTTAGCAACACATATGTTATTTTCTATAATTATAGTCCTAGGAGAGTTGAGGTATCTCTTGTAAGGTTTGGAACTTTGTTATGAAGTGTGTTGATGGAGCTCTCCATATTCTCATTATTTTCTATGTGTTTCCTCAAAATATCTTCTTCATTGGTGTAGCACGATATACAACATATCTCTTAATTGAAAATTTTCAAGGGATATATTTTAGAAAGATCTACCTATAATCAAGATAGTGGTAATTTGAGTAGTGTTAGTGAATATTATTTCCTTAATGATTTGATCTAGTATTTGAGTCTTGAGATTTTTCAAGTTTTTTGTTATCTTAGTTTTCAAGTTACTAGTTTGATGACAGTTTACATGTTTTATTACGTCAAAGGTGTGTCCTATTTGAGAATAGCCAGCTGATTTTGTCCATCCATGGTGCACGTTGCTCAAGAGGGGATGCAAGATGGTTCAAACATCCATAGTCGTTGATCAACTTCCACCATTTTAACTATTTTGTGGCTTTTATTCCCTTATTTTTGCAAACACAATGGTTAAAGTTGGTTAATAAATAAGAAAACAATGAATGCTTCATTAATCACATGTGAACGACATGAATGAATGAATGAATATAATTTGTTTCATACTATGTTGCCTATTTTCTTGGGTTTAACTGTATTTATGGTCAAATAAATTGTTGTTAATAGTGAATTTTAGTCGTCGCATATACTTTCACCATATAAACAATATTTGGATTTTCCTTGCTACAAAATCAAAAGCTTCACAATGTTTTGAAAGTTATTATGCAAGATTTTTTTTAATCAAAATCCTTAGAATGTTTTGGAAGTTATTATACAAGATTTTTGAAAATAAATTTTTAAATTTTTAAATTTTAACAATTAGTTGCATTTAAAATATTTTTTATTTTTAATAAGAATAATGTAAGTAAAGTACATTTTATAGTAACTTTTAATTATATAAAGGAAAAATTTGTATAATTATATCATTTTTAATTTATTTTTTGTGTTTATTTAAAGAGTATTATTTCTATATATGATATAATTTTGTGTAAAGGTGGGTCCCTTCTTTATATAATTTATTTATTAACTTATACACATTTCAACACAAATATTTTTTTATCTTACATATATACACACAACTAGATATATTTGTGTTATCTATATATTAATCACATCTATTTGTATGCATATCCCTATGTACTTGTTAACCATCTTAATATGGTTTTTTATATACCTTGGATCACTTGTGGAATTACAAACTTGATCATCTTATAATCAAACTCAAGCTCAACCCCCCATAATAAAACAAGTTGGATATGGATAGTTTAGATAGTTGCTTAGTTCCCACCTATTCATTTTCTACCAAGGGGAAATTAAATGCAAATTTGTATGATTGTTATGTCCTTGTATTTAAAGGCATCAAGTGCATTCATTTATAATGTCCATCATCTCAATATCACATCTCACAAGTATTATTTGCATATCACTCACATTGAAAGAAATAAACATTTTAATTATGTAATAAAATGAATTTTTATATATATGATCTCCCTAAGAGCATATGCATGATTGAATAAATCTATCTTCAATTGTTTATAGACATTTCTATGGGATGTCTTAGGAGAACTTGTTCGCTAATGGCACAATGAAAACACTTACAAAATATTTATAAATATTGGCAGTCCCATATAATAGAAAAGATAGAAAAATAAAAAACAAATTAAGTGAAACCCCCTATGAAACTTGTCTATTTCATAGGTTCATGATGTTCAAGCATGCAAAATGAGGTGAATTTCAACCCACCTCGAAGTGCATTCCAAAATCTCAAACAGTCTATTTGAGTGTCCTCCCACGTTCGTCTTTCAAAGAGCTTCAAAACGAGCATCTTTGTCAGCTTCCAGCCTTTGGAAGTATTGAAAATTGGAAAAAGTGTAGGAGTGTTGATTTTCAGCGCTCCATGTTGAGTTAAAAAAAATTCTAATTCCTTAAAGCGCACAAGCACTAAAAATCAGCACTTTTGCATTTTTGTCAAAGTTCAATCTTTTGTGCACAAGCACTAAAAATCAACGCTTGTGCATTTTTGTCAAATTCAGTCTTTGGTGCACAAGCGCTAAAAATCAGCGCTTGTGCACTTTTGGTCAAATTTAATCTTTTGTGCACAAGCACTAAAAATCAAGGCTTGTGCATTTTTGTCAAAGTTCAGTCTTTTGTGCACAAGCGCTAAAAATCAGCACTTGTGCATTTTTGTCAAATTTAGTCTTTTGTGCACAAGTGCTAAAAATCAGCGCTTGTGCATTTTTGTTCAAATTCAGTCTTTTGTGCACAAGCGCTAAAAATCAGTGCTTGTGCATTTTTGTCAAAGTCAGTCTTTTGTGCACAAGCACTGATTTTTAGCACTCTTACATATTTCATGCCTTAGTCATTTTCTGGCACATGTAGGAGCGGGGTTTTTGGGCGCTTCTACATCTCAAAACTCAAGTCACATGTAAAAGCTCTGATTTTTAGTGCTCTTACATATTTCATGCCTTAGTCATTTTCTAGCACATGTAGGAGCGGGGTTTTTTAGCACTTCTACATCTCAAAACTCAAGTCACATGTAAAAGCTCTGATTTTTAGTACTCTTACATATTTCATGCAAAAGCGTTGTTTTTTATCGCTTTGACATGTGATATGTTTGTTTTTTATTATTTTTAAACAAAATACGATTTCCATCCAAAACATTCCAGATCGTTGTTTTTCAGCACTTGTGCATGAAATGCAGATCTTCCAACATGTAAGGGCGCTGATTTTTAGTGCCCTTACATATGAAATCATCTCTCTAAGTGTAGGAGTGTTGATTTTTAGCACTCTTACACATTTGGCAGTTTTTGCCTTAAACACTTCCAAATCACTCCATTTTTGCTTTGAACACCATTTCTTCACTCTTGCTCCGTTTTGTGTGCCTAATTGCTCGTTTCACGCTTTCTCAACATCATTTGCTCACATCATGCTTCCCAATGCTACTTTTCTACCAACGCCTATTGATTCACCATCCTTGCAGTTTCTCTCCTAATTTCGTCAAGTGATCCTGAAGGTGACATCTTTTGATCCAATGAACTATCCCAAATCCACAAAGAAGCTGTCATGCAGAAAATGAAGGATGTCATCTTTTCCAAAGCCTCAATGCATGTCATTTGTGATACATGGTTGACCACTGAGAATCTCAACACGTATCTTCGCAAGTGCAAGAAAATCCATTCATCCGCCAAAAGGTTGATCACAAGAGTTCACACCCTTGTAGATTACACAATCAGCCCAGATGATGCATTCATATAGGAGACCAAGAAGAAGTATGAAGACTTCCACGCCCAAAGCAAGGAACCATGAAGACTCTTCATCTCTAGTGTTGAACTTTTTGATGCTTCCCTTTATGCCTCTTGTAAATAGTTTTTGACATCTTAAATGTCTTTTTAGCAAATGTAATTACACATAAAATATGAGATGTTTTCCCACAAAGATGGACAACATTTAGACTTAGTCAAAGTTAGGTGAGATTTTCCTAAATTAGCTCACCTAACTCTCCTAATTTTACTCATCTAATTTCCTAGATTTTCTCTTCCCTCTCGTTTATAAATAAGAGGGGTTTCTATTGTAATTTTTACCTTTAGTATTTTTGCAACGAAGTGTTGCCCTTTTTGAAGCAGGTTTGTGAAAATTTGTGTTCATGTTTGTGAATGAAATTTTGATCAATAAAGAAGAGAATTGCATACCATACTTTGTGTTGGATTTGATAATCTTGTGGATTGATCATATTGGTAGTGATTAGTAGATGAGATCTGAAGGGCTTCAAATAGATTTGTGTAAACTTTGTGTTACATTCTTTGTTTGAATTTATGTTTATGTTTGGATATCATTTTTGAATAATCTATAAGACTTTGTGCTTGTAATTGTTCATGTTGTTTGAGGAATTGTTGTATCTAAGAAGACTTTGTGTTTCTGATGTAACAAACGTTATGATTCTCACATATCCATCATTGAAAAGCTACGAAATGACTTTGTGCCTTCGTGAGCTTTTCTCCCTTTTCTTTCATTTGTTTATTATCATCATACCTGGTATCTCTATGATTTTCTTTGACAAGATAGAGATATTGGCATTACTGCTTTTTTCTTAGTTTGAAGTTGCACATAATCAGAACTACCAACTGTGAAGCATTGTAAAAAATCTTCCCTAAAAGAAGAGAAGCATGAATGCAACACACCCCCCATTTTGTAAGTATAGTCTACATTGTGTAAATACTTATTTAGTTTTACTGTAGCTTTTGTTAGCAGTAAGAAGGGTGCCTCCCCTTTCTGAAAGGAGAGATTATATCTCACATAGCTATGGTTGAAGTCTAGGTTGTGTAATCTATTGAAAAGATGATTACATAATTTTCACCCAACAGTTTTTTGGTGACTCCGTTGGGGACACAATACACATTCGAAAGCCTCACGCTTTCATTTGAAGTATACCCATGTCCTTTTTCATTGTAATTTAATTTATGTAAGTTTTTCAAGCTTTCACCAAGGACATGTAAATGGCTGCTCAAGGTCCTTGGGGAAATGCTTTTGGTCCATTGAGTCTAGCTCTACCCCTAAATTCTCTTCCTAAAGGCTCATGGAAGAACTTTCCCAAGCTCCTTGGTGATGGACAACAACATCCTGACGATCACGTTGTTGCTTTCTACATCGCTTATGGAGTTCATGGTGTCAAATACGAAGATGTATCTGTAAGGTTGTTTGTGGAGACTCTTCAAGGTGTCACTATAGATTGGTTTTATCATCTGGCACCAAGTACCATCACCAACTATGCAACTCTCATAGTCAAGTTTGAAGGAGGTTCAAACCTTCTAAAGACACTCATGCTTTGTTGGCTCAGCTCACCCAGTTGAAGAAGGAATCTCGCATGCCTATGCGCGAGTTCATTGCTCACTTCAACAAGTTGACACAAAGAATTCCAATTGTTGCTCAACCTACAACTAAGAATTTGAAATGTTTCTTTGTAAATGATCAAGTGTTTGAGGTTGGTTTCCTATTGAGAAGAGCCCCCCCAACTACTCTTACAATTGTGCAAACCTTGGCAACAAAAATTGAAGATGATCTCATTCTTGCTAGGAAAATAAAAATTGAATCAAATGAATCTGAAGAAAGCCCTTATTTGGAGTTATTTTCTTCCATCACAAGGATGGGTCCTATGGTGCAAAGGTTGGAAAATGAGCTACTTGTCCTCAAAAATCAACTAGCTCAAGGTGTGTTTTATGTGCCTCACAAGGACATACCAAGGAGGTCACTTTCAAATGTTGCTCATAATTTTGTTGTTGGGAATCAACACAAGTTATCTTCACCTCTGAAGAGGCTTGCTTTTGAGGCACCACTAGTAAAAGTAGTAGTGAAGCATCCTAACTCCAATCCAAGTGATCTTGCTATTCTCTTCTGAGAAAAGGAAGGAGACATAGCTAGCGACTCCCAATTTTGGTTTATGTAGTCTCAAAAAGCCATTGATGAAAAGCAGAAGGATGAAAGTCATTTTTCTAAAGTTCAAGTGAATGAAGACAATCTTGTCTTGAGATCTAAAAAGATGGAAATGCACAAAGGTCTCAATCAAGTTGAAAAGAATGCATCTATGTTTCAAGGTGATGAACTTGAACATGTATTGTATAAAATAATTTTCCAAAGGCATGATGAGGACCTTCTTATAAATAATTCAAATTTTCCCAAGTCTGAAGATGGTGAACATCATATTAAGGTATGCAATGCAGTCATATCTTCATCTGAATCACATGAAAGAGATCATTCTGATCAACATGAGGTTGCCATGGTTGATGGATCAGTTGTTCAAGTAGCAACTAGTAAGAAGCATTCAATCTTTGACTGATCAAGGGAATGTCCCATAAGAAATCTTGCTTGGTTGGAGGCCAATGGGAAGATAGAGGTTCCACTTGCACCTTAGTGTGAAGATAAACTTGAGGATTCAACTAAAGATGTATTTGTAGATGTGTAGGAGCAGTCTGGATTCAATGATTCATTTTGGAGCAGTAGTATATCTGATAAATTTTTAGAGGTAGTTGAACCTGTTCATCTCTTTCAAGAAGCAATGCCTCAACTTCATCTACATGTAGCTACTAATGATTATGGAAGGCATTACAAGCTATTGAAGAAAAGCAGTTATTTTTTTGAACCTGTGAACGGTTTCATTTGAGAAGGTTTCATTGATGGCTAGTTTTAATTAAGTAGGTTTTTACCTTTTAAATAAGTGCATTTGCATAAATTTGTGTCTCATTTTCATATATTTGCTTTGTGTCAGTCATGCTCAACTCTGTTTCCCAATGGATGGATAAAGCCACTTGAATTCTAGATTTCTTCTCCCTTCAATCATTTATGAGAATGACTGAAGGAGGATCCCTAACTAGAGCCAGCTATTATCATAGAATCTAGCAGTGCTCGATTCATGGATAACCCCCTATGAAACTTGTCTGTTTCATAGGTTTGTGATGTTCAAGCAAGAAAAATGAGGCAAATTTTAATCCACGTCGAAGTGTGTTCCAAAATCTCAAATAGTTTGTTTGAGTGTCCTCCCCCATCCGTCTTTCAAAGAGCTTCAAAATGAGCATCTTCATCAACTTCCATCCTTTGGGAGTTATGAAAATTGGCAAAAGTGTAGGAGTGTTGATTTCCAACACTCCTACATGTTGAGTTTGAAAATTTTCTAAGTCCTTAAAGTGCACAAGCTCTAAAAATTAGTGCTTGTGCATTTTTTTCAAAGTTCAGTCTTTTGTGCACAAGCGCTAAAAATTGGCGCTTGTGCATTTTTGTCAAATTCAGTCTTTGGTGCACAAGTGTTAAAAATCAACGCTTGTGCATTTTTGGTCAAATTCACTCTTTTGTGCACAAGCGCTAAAAATCAGTGCTTGTGCTTTTTTTTTGAAGTTTAATATTTTGTGCACAAGCGCTAAAAATTAGCACTTGTGCATTTTTGTCAAAGTTCAATCTTTTGTGCACAAGCGCTAAAAATCAGCACTTGTGCATTTTTGTCAAATTCAGTCTTTGGTGCACAAGTGCTAAAAATCAACGCTTGTGTATTTTTGGTCAAATTCAGTCTTTTGTGCACAAGCGCTAAAAATCAGCACTTGTGCATTTTTGTCAAAGTTCAATCTTTTGTGCACAAGCACTAAAAATTAGCGCTTGTGCATTTTTGTCAAATTCAGTCTTTTGTGCACAAGCGCTAAAAATTAGCGCTTGTGCATTTTTGTCAAATTCAGTCTTTTGTGCACAAGCGCTAAAAATTAGTGCTTGTGCATTTTTGTTCAAATTCAGTCTTTTGTGCACAAGCACTAAAAATCAGTGCTTGTGCATTTTTGTCAAAGTCAGTCTTTTGTGCACAAGCACTAATTTTTAGCGCTCTTACATATTTCATGCCTTAGTCATTTTCTGGCACATGTAGGAGCGTGGTTTTTTAGTGCTTCTACATCTCAAAACTCAAGTCACATGTAAAAGCTCTTATTTTTAGTGCTCTTACATATTTCATGCCTTAGTCATTTTCTAGCACATGTAGAGGCGGGGTTTTTTAGCGCTTCTACATCTCAAAACTCAAGTCACATGTAAAAACTCTAATTTTTAGTGCTCTTACATATTTCATGCAGAAGCGTTGTTTTTTATCACTTTGACATGTGATATGTTGAAGCGTTATTTTTTAGCACTTTTACACAAAATACAATTTCCTTCCAAAACATGCCAAATCGTTGTTTTTCAGCACTTGTGCATGAAATGCAAATTTTCCAACATGTAAGGGCGCTGATTTTCAGTGCCCTTACACATGAAATCATCTCTCTAAGTGTAGGAGCGTTGATTTTCAACAATCCTACACATTTTGCAGTTTTTGCCTTAAACACTTCCAAATCACTCCATTTTTGCTTTGAACACCGTTTCTTCGCTCTCGCTTCATTTTGCATTCCTAATTACTCGTTTCACGCTTGCTCAATATCGTTTTCTCACTTCAAACTTCCCAATGTTGCTTTTTTCTACTAACACCTATTGATTCACCATCCTTGTAGTTTCTCTCCAGATTTCATCAAGTGATCTTGAAGGTGACATCTTTTGATCTAGTGAACTATCCCAGATCTAAAAGAAGTCATCATGCAGCAAGTGGAGGATGCCAACTTTTCCAAAGCCTCAATGCATATCATTTGTGATACACAACTGACCATTGATAATCTCAACACACATCTTCATAGGTGCAATAAAATCCATTCATCTGCCAAAAGGTCGATCACAAGAGTTCACACCCTTATAGATTACATAGTCAGCCCAGATGATGTGTTCATACAGGAGACCAAGAAGAAGTATGAAGACTTTCGTGCCCAAAGCAATGAAGCATGAAGACTCTTGATCTCCAGTGATGAACTTTTTAATGCTTCCCTTTATGCATCTTGTAAATAGTTTTTGACATCTTAAATGTCTTTTTAGCAAATGTAATTACACATAAAATATGAGATGTTTTCCCACAAAAATGGACAACATTTTGATTTAGTCAAAGTTAGGTGATATTTTCCTAAATTAGCTCACCTGACTCTCCTAATTTTCCTTAGCTAATTTCCTAGATTTGCTCTTCCCTCTCTTTTATAAATAAGAGGGATTTCTATTGTAATTTTTACCTTTAGTATTTTTGCAACGAAGTGTTGCCCTTTTTAAAGTAGATTTGTGAAACTTTGTGTTCATGTTTGTGAATTTGAAAATCTTATCAATAAAAAAGAGAATTGCATACCAGGCTTTGTGTTGGATTCGATAATCTTGTGGATTGATCATATTGGTAGTGATTAGTAGATGAGATCTAAAGGGCTTCAAATAGATTTATGTAAACTTTGTTTTACACTCTTTGTTTGAATTTACCTTTATGTTTGGATACCATTGTTGAATGATCTACAAGACTTTTTGTTTGTAATTGTTCATGTTTTTTGAGGAATTGTTGTATCTAAGAAGACTTTGTGCTTCTAATGCAACAAACATTATGATTCTCATAGATCCATCATTGAAAAGCTACGGAATGGCTTTGTGCCTTTGTGAGTTTTTCTCCCTTTTCTTTTATTTGTTTATTATCATCATACCTGTTATCTCTACGCTTTGCTTTGACAAGATAGAGATATTGGCATTACCACTTTGTTCTTAGTTTGAAGTTGCACAGAATTATAACTATCAACTATGAAGCATTGTAAAACATCTTCTTTGAAAAAAAAGAGAAGTATGAATGCAACACACCCCCCCCCATTTTGAAAGTATAGTGTACATTACTTATTTAGTTTTACCGTAGCTTCTGTTAGCAGTAAGAAGGGAGCCCCCCCTTTTTGAGAGGAGAGATTATATCTCACACAATTGTGGTTCAAGTATAGGTTGTGTAATCTATTGAAAAGATGATTAAACATAATTTTCAACCCAACAAACTTGTTCCCTAATGACATAATGAAAACACTTCCAAAATATTTCTAAATATTGCCAATCCCATATAATAGAAAAGATAGAAAAAATAAAAAATAAATTAAGTGAAATAGAAAGTAGTTGTACAAGCTATTCTAAAGGCCATTTCCACAAATATGGGATATTTAAAATTTTAAATGTGAGCATAGATTAGACTTAGATCTAGGGTAAAAGTACAAAAATGTGTCACCCTTTTGGCCAAGCGTACCGATTCTATCGAACCCGTTTCGATTGGAAGGGATTCAGCCAAATCCACATGGCGACGACATGGCACCTACGTGGCTTCAATGTTTCGGCCAAGTGGGTTTCGACTGAAACCTACTCAGCTGAATCCCTTCCAACCAAAATAGGTTAATACAAAAGCAAAAAAAGAAGGTGAGTGTGGGCATTCTGCATGTTCGCCCGAAGAGATCGCGATCAAAGGTTGCTCGAGCGAATAATGCCTCTGCAAAAAGGGATCAAACCCAAGTTTTTCAGCATTTTGTTCATTCGATTTGGTTAGTAAGGAAATTGTTGTGCATGATATCATGTGGTAGTTAGTGTTTGTTCTCAATGTTTCGATTTTTTGCAAGTGAAATTTAGGGTTTCATGTAGTTTTTTTTCTATCTGTAGTTTTCTTTGGGAATCTTTTTCAGCACTTATTGAAAAGGTTGTAACATAAACTATTTGTAAAGTTTTAGTTATTGATTTGGTTTAGAATTTTGGGTTTTCTCCATCATAGGAGTATTCGGTGGAAAGTTTTCTTTTCATGTATGTCGTAATTTAAAGGTGTATGATGAACAATTTAGAGGTTTTTATATGTGATTTTAAGGGTTTATTTATAAACCCTTAAAGTCAAATGTGAATGTGTGAAAACCCTAGCTAACATTAAAATATATAGAGGGGTTTATTTCATTATAGTAGCACATTAAAATATATATGAAGTAGGAAATTATTTATGAGCTAGAATGTGTTTTACTATAATGAAATAAACCCTATATATATTTTAATTTTCTGCTTCATATATATTTTAATGTGCTACATAATCATAAATATATCTTTACAAAAAATTAGATCTATGTTGTTGATGTAGCATTGTTCCAAGTAAAATAGGCTTTAGCCCTGTTTTTTATGACAGTGGAGTACCTTCCCCCGCTCTTGTCCAGAACTCCTTATTTTGTTTTTAGAAGGAACTTATAGTAAAAGGCTCACACTATAACATAAATATACTTCATCTTTTATCAAAATCAATGGCAATGTAATTTTTTACTAGCCCATTAAGCATCTGACACAAATATCCAATATCGAATATAATTAGGGTTCAAAAGTTCTATCGGTTTGGGTTGATATTTTTGGTCTATTAGGAGCATTGCTACAAACTAAGAGCTACTTTTCAGTGCTCCAAGATCCTATAATTGTTTAATATTAACATCTAGGCTTGACCGGTAGCCAAAAAAGTAATACTAGACTTATCAAGTGTAATTTTAATGGAACCATGTCTTCTCCATGTTTCCCACAAAGGAAGACTCAAACCAAAATGGCATACAATTTTCAATTCTAAGAAGCTATGTAAATGAAATGGAATACAAGTATTGATTCCCAAGAGAATAGATGTAGAAATAGTGTGAAGGAGAATATAGCATAGAAAAGTGAAGATTATAATTTGTGTTTATGATTTAAAAATACATGTTGTGAAACTTGGGCTATAGCTAACCACTGATGAGATGAAATACCAATTTTTAAGTTTTTTTTTATGAAAGCTAATTCTTTAATGAGAATTAAACATAAGAGAAATAGTGTGAGAGGGAAAGCAGCCTGTAATGAGAAAACTAAATGTGCTAGGGGTAATTGAGCTCTTTTTAGAGATTTTCTAATATTTTTTCTTTTATTAAAATGTGGTTTGTATGAATTAAAACAAATGCTTTCAAAAAGTAAACTTGGCTACCACACCAACTTTTTCACCTGACCTCCTACAGCAGCTTTGTTTGATGCATTCTGGGATAGCATTTATTTTCTTTCTTTAGGGTGAAAACATTAGTTTCAGTATTTAAAAGAGTTGTTTTAATGTAAAAACAAAGCAAAACAGGGTGCATGCACAGTTTACTTTTCTATTTTGAAAATATTATGGAATATCTGAATAATTGTATTGTGACTCAATACATCTACAAAACATTCATCCTTTCCTAGACCACTCATACAAAATGGATGAGTTTGGATTTATTAATGAATCTCATGGAGTCTTTGTCTAGTTTGGTAATACCATGCCATCCTGGGCTACTCTTAGTGAATCTGGACAGGTCAAAATTAACTTAAATTATAATGGATAGTCTTATTTTTAGAAAATCTTTTTTTGGAAGCATTTTGTAGAAACCGAGAACAATATGCATATTTTGAATCCACTTGATGAGTTAAAATATTGACACTACATTCTTAGCTACTAAACTATAACTACAAAACAAATTCCCTAAATGATTCTAAATGTGCCAAATGGTTAGCATCTAGATAAACTACTAGGATGAGAAAACTCTACACTTCCAGATAATTGTAATTTCACTCCTTGTGAGCATCACCTATATGTATTATAAAATCATTTAAAATATTATAATTTACACATAGTTATTCCCATGTGTAATTGAAGGCTAAGGCCTCGTATTATAACAACTTACAATATAATTCAATTCTAATTGTGAATCAAAAAATATTATATTATTGTTGAATCATTTCTTTCTACTCTGTGTTTTTCTTTTGGCTACATAGTTGGATAATCCTTCATTCTTATCTTTCATCCTTGTCTACATTACAAAATAATTTGAAGACCACATAACATCAAAGCAATTACACCAAACCTAAGATTTCTAAGCCTCTTTTCTTTCCTTTTATGTGATCCACATGAGTCATTCTAGGATAGATCTCAAGCTAGGTTATCTTATTTCCCTTTCCTCTAATATCCATAGCTTATCAGTAGGGTAGTATCCATAGCTTATCAGTAGGGTTCATATCCTAAAATACATTGTGCTAGGCACCAAAATTTCTACTATAACTAGTTTCACTTATCTATTCACATAACTCCAATTAATACCCTTCCAAGATTATTTCAATTTAAAGTATTTTATTGATCATTTATTGTATTTGAAATGTATACATCATCAAGAATGGTGAAAAGGGCCAATTATTATCCTTTCAAATTATTTTAAATAATAAACTATTATTTAATATTCTTGTGTATTTGATTAATCATTTAATGTATTGAATGTAGGAAATCTTGGGTTCAAAATGTATTTGTAGACTCACTCTTTGACATATCAGCCTTTGAATGTAGTCAATTCATTAAACATGCAAAATGCCAATCAAATATAGAAGTATATTAAATAACAATTTATTGAAATAATTTGGAAGGGTAATAATTGGCCATTTTGGATGCCTCACACTAAGTGAATGTTTAATAGGTCATGCTTGGTGATGGTGTACATTCAATACAATAATTGATCAGTTAAATACTTTATTGAAATAATTGTTACCTAATTTTCACCCACAGGCTCAAAGAGGCAGGATAAATCATGTGACAGAGGTTCAAGAGGGCCAAATGGATCATTCGCACAAGGGAAAAAATCCTACATCTGGTGCTACGTCACAGGGAACTCAGTTGGAGAGTCTTCCCTAGGAAAGTTCAGCATGAAAATCCTCTAAGGAGAAAGTCACCAAGACCGTCATGATGTCTCGCCGACCAACAAGGGGCTTCGCTAAATGAAAGCATCATCGCCAACACGTCTTACCAATGGGGTGTGGTCTCACTCAAAGGAGGCGGCGTCGGCAAAGCAAATGAGCTTTGCTGTAGGGTATCGCCAAATTCAAAAGGTATCCTCGACTCTAAAGGCTCTCGGCGCAAGAGATTGAGTTCGCTAAGATGTCTTGGTGATAAAGAAAAGTCATGCCAGCTGAAATAAACCCTCGCCAAAGCAAAGCGCCTTCAACATGATGTCTCACCGACTGCTTTTGGTCTCGCCAACAGCAAAAGGAGCTCACGGTAGGATGGGGAATTCGGCATAAGGTCTCAGTGATGTCGAGGGTCCTGTCGACCAGGGGGATGTCTTCGATGTAACATTTTGAGGTCGGGGTGAGGTCTTGCCGACCCGGTAAGGTCTCACTGAAAGCAAGCTGAGCTCGCCAAGAGTTGAAGACTTCGCCCTAAGGTCCTGCCGATAGACAGAAGTCTCACCGAAAAGATCACGCACCCAGTACAAGATTATGCCTTCGACGAGGGATCTAAGCTCGAGGGGAGATGTCCTACCAACTCAGGAAGGTCTTGGCGACATAGGAGGAGTCATCAGCAGAGGTATCATCGAGGAATGGTCTGAGCTCGTCGAGAGATTGAGGCTTTCACCATGAGGTCCTAGTGACTTTTTGAAGTCTTGCCAAAGTGGATTGACTTCGGTATAACATTGTGTTTTCGCTAAGAGGTCTCACTGACTAGCAAAAGGTCTCCCCAACATAAATGATATCAGTGTAGTGCCCGACCGTCAGAGTGATGTTTTACTGACATGGTGTGGTCTCAGCGATGGAAAGCGATATCGGCATGACTAATGAAGCTGCTATGACCTCTTGCCGATGGATGTTTCTCTTGCCGAAGCAAAATGAAATAAGCTCTCGCCGGAGCAAGGAGACCTTGCTAAGAGTCTTTCCGACCTGATAGGGTCTCAATGAAGGATTGGAGCTTGGGTAGAGAAAAAATGCATTGGGGTGACATCAATATACTTTCGCCAATAGAAGATAAGAAATTTTTTCCATGTCTGGCCAAACGCGATTGTCTTGGTGACCATAGAGGCGATATAGGTATGCCTTTGGGGCTTGACAGGAGCTCTCATCAATGGTTTCAAGCTATGTCGATAACCACAAGAAGATTTAATTGCATCAGGGAGACACGATTAGTGTCTCACCGACATGCGATTCTACAAGAGGAGCTTTTGACCGCCCGAAGAATCTGCGTGGAGTATACCCGACCAATTAGAGAGATCTAAAAGCGAGTCGTGGCAATCTGACCAGGATGAATAACATCAATGAAATGAAAAGAAACGTGTATCTGTTCTAAGCTCAGGAGCATTCAAAGCGCTTGACCAAAGAGGTTCAAGGAGGACACGAGGATCAGAAACGAATGCGTTAGCTGCGAAAGATCTGAAGGCTTCTCCAGGGAATGACTCTTCACCGACATGGACACGCAGGGTGCAGCATTAAATTCATGAAAAGATCTATACGCAGATCTTTTTGAAACTGATATTTTGAAAGTCCTAAGGGGCCAAGATCTTTTTTGTATACAAGGTATTTTTTCCTTTTTTGTAAATAGTTCAGATAATACATTAAAAGGAGTCAGTGATTTTTAACAATCCTTTTTCTGAACTAATGTATGTTTTGTAACTCAACTAGAATCTAGAATACAACACAGAGTTTACCTTGGAAGCTAGTGTTCATGTTTGTACTACTCTCATTTTTGTATCTTTATTTGATTATGCAAGTCTTTAACTGTGTTTTATTAGTCTACACTCATACCTTAAAGCTGTGAAATTTATCTTTCCTTCCTAAGATGTGTATGTAGATCAAACCTGTTAAGAATGATGCATAAGTCTAAAAGAAGTTGTTTTGAGTATGTGAAATAGTTGCAATTAAGTTTCCTAGTGTATTTTCTTCTTGTTTCATTTCATGATTTCTCATCAATTTGGTGTATCACCTTAGTTCAATTTCATTTGTATGCATTCTTTCTCCCTTTACCTCACAAAGACTAGTAGTTTAGGTGATAACACGAAGGAATCTGGCCTTCTCCAGAGGTTCATTTCAACTATAGGTGACCCACAGCCTTGAAGTGATCCCATGTTTCTCCAGAAAGCTCAATTTCATCACTGTGCGTAGGGTGCATTTCTAGGAGACAATAGTTTTTGGCACGCCTGGTGGGACTATTTCCACGTGATATTGTTGGTTTGGTATGCAAACAACAAGCTTAGGACTTCATAGAAGTCATTCTGGCATACTTGGCGACTCCATAGAGAGAAAGAACTTCAGAATCAACGCCTTCTACAGTTTATGAGAAGAGTTCAGACAAGGAGCAGCTCAGGTCCTTTCAAATATCTGCAGCTGTCACCACCAAGAAGACAAGGCAGAGCAACTGAAAGGCGAGGAATAACAATCATCTATTCTAGAAGAACTCAATCCACTCCTCCATCTGTGGGATCACACATTGCTGTCCCATCTTTGGTTTCATCTAGAGTGCCAGTAAATCCTCCTCAACCACCTCCAATGGCCACTCCAAGGAATCAACCCTTTGTTGCTTTTAATGGAGGGAGCCCCTTGAATTTGGCACAGCACAATGACATTCCAATGGTAGCCTTGAAGAGTCTGCCAACTTTCACAGGGGAAGACCAAACTACCCTGATTGAACACATGCGATATGTGGCTTTGTTATGCAGAGTCCATCACATAACCCAAGAGGATGTTGCAGTGAGACTGCTAGCTGTTTCACTGAAAGGAAGAGATGTGCAATGGTATAGGAGCTTACCAGTTAGTTCAATTGCAACTTGGGACGAATTTGGAGACAAGTTGCATAAACAATTTCAGGACAGGTCTGATAACTTTTCTTTATTGGAACAATTAACTACAATTAAGAGGGCTCCACAAGAGCATATGAATGATTTCAATTTCAGGCTTCAAAGAACTTGGGATAGAATCCCTGCAATGGTGAGGCCACCTCCAGAATATGCATTTTTGTACTTTTTGAGGGCTCTTAACAGCGATATAGTTGTTATGATACAATCAATGGGAGGGGTTTCTCTACCAAATGCTTTTTAAATAGCAATCAGAGCTGAAAACAGCCTAATACAAGCTAGTAAACTAGCTCCTAGGCCACCAATGCCTATATTTCTAGAGATCCATGCAAATATCCCTTTGCAGATACCACCTTTTGCACCTCTGCCACCTATTCCAGCTACTGCAACACAAGAAAATGTTGCTTCAGGTTCTCCAAATGAGTTACAGGAAATCAAAAGTCTATTACAGTCTTTTGGTAACAAGCTTGTAAGCTTAGAGAAGCAACAATCATATAGTAGGCCTTATCAACAACATAATCTAGATCAGCAACAAGCATATCAAGGTAGCAGACCAGCTTACCAAGGAAATTACCAGGGCCCAAGACAGAATGTGAACACAAGACCTTTTCAGGCATATGCTCCAGCACCTGTTAGTGCAATTAAGGACCTGGTTCCTATTCAAAACAACTTGGCAGCAGATTATGAGTGGTGTTACCCTTACAACCAGCCTCACAATCAAGCCACTTGCTCAAATGGACTCATCAATCAAGCACTGATGGTAAAAAATGCATCAAGCTCACAACAGCATGCACTTAATGAGCCATCTCCACAACACCAGGATCAGTTTGCAAATGATGCTACCCTACTCAACTAGCAAGGTGAAGAATTTTGTGGATTGAATGTAGATAATTCCTCAGTCGCAGCTAACACTAGGGCAAAGAAAAGAGCTTTTGAGCTTGATCATGCAGCCGACAAAGGAAAGGCATCAGCTGTTGAACCATCTACATCTCAAGTGACTAGTGTTTTGCAAGGAAATCAATAACTCCCACTGAAGGAGTAGCCACGTTTGCAAGCTAATCATGCTAGTGTAAAGGTACATAATAAGGTAAACCCAACAGTACCCTTTAACATTCTTAATAGTATGAAAAAAATGAATGTAACAATGTCTATGTGGGACTCATTAGCCATCCCAGGTCAAAAGGATATGTTACAGTAAGCCTTGACAAGTTTGAAAATGTCTGATGAATCTGAGTCTCCAATAGGTCAAGTTAGAACTGTTTTGACAAATAATCCTCAAGAAAATGATAAACAGCCCAGCAAAGAGGCATGAAAAGAAGTCAAACCACCTCCCTTTTACGTGTCAATGATCATTGGTGATAAGTTAGTTCATAACTGTATGGTAGACAGTGGAGCTAGTAGCTCTGTGATGCCAAAGCGGATTGCTGACAAGCTTGGACTAAAATATCAGCCTTTAGAGAAAGGAGTGATTCAATTGGATGGTACTTTAGTTAGTACACTAGGCATCATTAAATATTTGAGTCTTACCCTTCATGCTTGTCCTAATTTTTTAGTTTCCCAAGACATATGTGTCATAGACCTTCCACCTTTCTTTTCCTTGTGCTTATCAAGAGACTTTACAGCCAAGATAGGTGGTTATGTGTCAGCTGATTGGTCACATATGTTGTTTAGAACTAGATATGGAACTAAGGTTACCATTAAATCAAAAAAGTTGGCTAAGGATCACATTGAGCCATATAACCCAAGTCCCATCAATGCTACTCCTGTGGCTGCAGACACAAATTGTGTCATTTTCACTGACAGTGAGCTGGTTGTTGCTCAAGAAATTCAAGCAGAAGTTGTTCTTGATGTGCCTCTACATGAATGGGCAGTTGAAAATGTGTTGGACAGTCCTGAAGACCTCATTCGAGATGTTGGTATGGGTAACTATGTCATACTTGAACCTGATGTAGAGATTCCAAACCTTGAAAAGGATTCAGACCAACTACTGCAACAGCAAGGTGAACTTTGGGAAATATTCTTTGACGGTTCCAGAAGCAAGAATGGAGCAGGTGGAGGTGCAATGCTTTTATCTCCGTGGGGTGATAAGTATTTTTTTGCATTTTGTTTTGATTTCACATGCTCCAATAACACTGCTGAATATGAGGGCCTTGTTCAAGGTCTTGAGTGGGCAAGGAAGAGAGGAATTACCCTCTTGAAATTTTATGGGGACAGTGAGTTAATTGTCAATCAAATAAGAGACCTGAATGTTGCTAAAAATGACACACTAAAGTCTTATAGAAACAGAGTGTGGAATATGATTGAGGAATTTGATGCCTTTAACTTAGTATCTATCCCAAGGAACCAGAACAAGCATGCTGATAGGCTTGCAACCGTTGGAGTTCTAGGAGATATTAGAAAAGAGAGAGTATAGCAGTATGTGAAAGTAGTAGTCAGGTCATCAATTCCTGATAACAACATTCACTGGCAAGTTTTTGACAGTGATGAACAGATTCTTTCTTTTTTGCTCGAAGAAGATCAATTCTCCATGGTGAATCAAGCAAAACTTAAGCAACAGTATGATAATCAAGTTCTACAGCTGAAGACCAACAAGCTTCCCAAAGGGCTGGTTACCTTAGAATCCATATTCAATCCTGATGACCAGCTTAAGAAGAATAAATTCAGCATCCAAGTGAAAGAAGATCATTATGAGGAAGTTGAAATCTTTAAAGGTAAGCTTCTCAAATTGGGAAAAATCTATTTAGTTGAAGATAAGAAAGCTTTCATTGTTTTATGCCAAGAGTATCATGATGTTTTTGCTTGGAAATAGTTTGATTTAAGGGGGTTTGATCCTCATATTGCACAACATACAATTGAGTTAGAACCTAGTGTCAAGCCTGTTAGACAAAAACAAAGGCCCTTGAATCCTAAGCTTGAGCCCTTAATGATTAAAGAGCTGACCAAACTAGTTGAAGGGGGTATCATCTTTCCAATTAAACACACCTCCTGGGTTTCTAATCTTGTTCCGGTGAGGAAAAAAAGTGGTGAAATAAGACTTTGAGTAGACTTTAGGGATCTTAACTGAGCATCTTTGAAAGATCATTACCCGCTGCCCTCCATGGAACAAATCTTACAAGTAGTTGTTAGTTCTAAAAGATTTTCCTTATTAGATGGTTTTTTGGGCTATAATCAAGTGTCGGTTAAAGAGGAGGATCAGTTCAAAACTTCTTTTACAACTAAGTGGGGCACTATGGCATACAAAATGATGCCTTTTGGTTTATCTAATGTTGGTGCCACGTTTCAAAGGGCCATGGATATGGCGTTCCAAAGTTTGATTAATAAAATTTTGCTGGTTTATTTAGATGATATAACTGTATATTCAAAAACTGCAGATGAACATTTTTTACATCTCAAGCAAGTTTTTAAGAAATGCAAGGAGTTTGGGATATCCCTTAATCCTACAAAAAGTATCTTTGCAGTTCATGAAGGTAGACTGTTAGGCCATATAGTATCAAAGGATGGAATTACCATTGATCCGGAAAGAGTCAAAGCTATACTTGAACTACCACTACCTAATCACAAGAAATGATTGTAGAGCTTTTTAGGGAGAATCAACTTTCTAAGAAGGTTCATTCCTAATGTTACAAACCTACTACAGCCTTTGACTGCCATGCTCAAAAAGAACGCAGTTTTTAGTTGGACAAAAGAGGCAAAGCGTAGTTTTGAAGAAATCAAGGAGGCTCTACCATCTGCTCCGGCATTGGTAAATCCAGATTTCTCTAAAGACTTCTTTTTGTATGCTTTTGGTAGCCGCAGTTCAATCTCTTCTATGTTGGTTCAAAAAAATAGTGATGACTTAGAACAGCCCATAGCTTTCTTTAGCCAAGTAATTACTAATTATGAAGAGTTATACTTTTGTTGAGAAACATGTTCTCCCTGTGATCAGAAGCCTAAAGAATTTTAAGCCTCTAGTGTCAAACAATAAGATTCATATTTTGGTGGCCCACTCAAGTGTGAAGGAGTTTCTGTTGAACAAAGATTTGAATGAAAAAAGAGCAAGGTGGGTCACTAAGGTTATGGAATATTATGTGAATATCAAGATTACCAAACTAGTTAGAGGTAAAGGTCTTTGTGAACAGCTTGCTACAGGGTCAATCAGTGAAAATGAATTAGAAAAGGATGCTATTTTTGCTAATACAAATGAGTCTCAGGTTTCTCAAGATGATGTACCTATGGGAACAATTAATTGGGTTCAAAACATGGCCCATTTTTTACAAACTGGTGAGTGTCCATTAGGTTTGAACAGAGCCAAAAGAAGATACTTCAGATTGCAGTCCATACCATATGTGTTGGTGAATAATGTTCTTTTCAAAAAAGATCTAAATGGTGTTCTATTAAGATGTATTCATAGTGATCAGATTGAAAAGGTACTTCATGAGTTTCACGATGGAGCTACAAGGGGTCATTTTGCTCCAAGGACAACTGCTTGGAAAATCATGAGAGTTGGTTACTACTAGCCCAGCATATTTAAGGATGTATATGCTTGGTCAAGAAAGTGTATCAAATGTGCCTTGTTTGCAGGAAAAGAAAAACTATCTGCTATGCCTCTGCATCCAATTCAAGTGGAGCAACCCTTCATGAGATGGGGCATCAACTTTATTGGGCCGATTAATCCACCATCCAGTACTAGTCACAAGTGGGTGCTCACTACCACAGACTATTTCACACGATGGACATAAGCAATAGCTTTGAAAGAAGCAAAAGAGTCTTCATTTTTGAGCTTTTATGAGGATATAGTCACCAGATTTGGAGCTCCTAACTCTATCATATCTGATAATTCTCTTGCATTTGTGGGATTAAGATTAATTGATTGGGCTATTAAGTAGGGCATTCATTTGAATACATCCTCAAATTATATACCCTCAGGGTAATGGTTTAGCTGAAAGCACAAATATAATCTCATCAGGATTATCAAAAGAACAATGGAGGATAATCAAAGGACCTGGCACATTAGATTAAAGTATGCACTTTGGGTAGACAGAGTGACTCCTAAGAGGTCTATTGGTAATTCACCATACATGTTAGTCTATGGCAAGGAGGCCAAGTTACCTCTATTCATAGAGCTTCCAGCTCTAGACATTATTCACCAGTTGGAGATATTTGAGGAACAAGACCCAATGTCCATGAGATATGCAGAGCTCATGGAGCTCAAAGAATCAAGGGACAAAGCAATGAAGGTTTTGGAGTATCATCAGCTCCAAACAAAGAAGACATTTGACAAGAAGGCTACAGAAAAAGTTTTCAAGGTGGGAGATCTCGTGCTAAAATGGGATGTTTTGAAAAGTAGGCCAGGCCATCACACCAATTTTGATAGCATGTGGACAGGTCTGTTTATTATTAGAGATTGTAAGGAGCACAATGCTTACCAGCTGGCCACAACAGAAGGGGAAGTGCTTCATATCCCAGTTAATGGGATACACCTCACGCCTTGCTTTCAAGTATGATGGAGTTCCTCTATTGTACATATTAGTTTAGGTTTATGTTTTCAATAAGTGCTTCTACACTTTAGTTTAGATGTTTTTCCCTTTTCCTAAGTGGTGTTTTAGCACAGTTTTTCCCTTTTCGGTTTCTCCTGTTTCTTGAGGTTTGGACAATCTGTTATAACCTATAAAATCACCTTGGACATGTTTGAGCTATGTGCAAAGTTGATATTTTAATTTTTCTGAGCTTCCTAACGACTACATGCCCAATGGACAAGTTTTGGCTACTGGTTTTCCATGTTTAGCAGGCAAACATCCAGCAAAGATCGCCAAAAATGTTACCTAATTTTCACCCACAAGCTCAAAGAGGCAAGATAAATCATGTGACAGAGGTTCAAGAGGGCCAAATGGAGCATTCGCACAAGGGAAAAAATCCTACATCTGGTGCTAGGTCACAAGGAACTCAATTGGAGAACCTGCCCTAGGAAAGTTTGGCATGAAAATCCTCTAAGGAGAAAGTTGCCAAGACTGTCATGATGTCTCGCCGACCAATAAGGGGCCTCGTTGAATGAAGGCATCATCACCAACACGTCTTATCAATGGGGTGTGGTCTCACTCAAAGGAGGCGGCATCGACAAAGCAAGCGAGCTTCGCTGTAGGGTCTCGTCGAAGTCAAAAGGTCTCCCCGACTCTAAAGGCTCTTGGCACCGGAGATTGAGTTCGCTGCGATGTCTCGGCGATAAAGAAAATTCATGCCGGCTGAAATAAACCCTCACCAAAGCAAAGTGCCTTCGGCATGATGTCTCACTGACTACTTTTGGTCTCACTGACAGCAAAAGTAGCTCACGGTAGGATGGGGAATTCAGCATAAGGTCTCAGTGATGCTGAGGGTCCTGTCGACCGGGGGGACGTCTTCGATGTAACATTTTGAGGTTGGGGTGAGGTCTTGCTGACCTGGTAAGGTCTCATCGAAAGCAAGCTGAGCTCTCCAAGAGTTGAAGACTTCACCCTAAGGTCTTGCCGACAAATAGAAATCTCACCAAAAAGATCATGTGCCCAGTACAAGATTATTCTTTCGATGAGGGATCTGAGCTCGAGGAGAGATGTCTTGCCGACTCGGGAAGGTCTTGGCGACATAGGAGGAGTCATCAACAAAGGTCTCATTGAGGAATGGTTCAAGCTCATCGGGAGATTGAGGCTTTTGCCATGAGGTCCTAGCGACTTTTTTGAAGTCTTGCTGAAGTGGATTGACTTCGGTATAACATTATGTTTTCACTAAGAGGTCTCACCGACTAGCAAAAGGTCTCCCCGACATAAATGATATCGGTGTAGCACCCGACCATCGGAGTGATGTCTTACCGACATGGTGTAGTCTCAACGATGGAAAGTGATATCGGCATGACTAATGAAGCCACTATGACCTCTTGCCGATGGATGTTTCTCTTGCTGAAGCAAAATGAAATGAGCTCTCACCGGAGCAAGGAGGCCTCACTGAGAGTCTTGCCGACCTGACAGGGTCTCAACGAAGGACTGGAGCTTGGGTAGAGAAAAAATTCATCAGGGTGACATCAATATACTTTCACCAATAGAAGATAAGAAAATTTCGCCATGTTGTCTAGCCGAACGCAATTGTCTTGGCGACCACAGAGGCGATATCGGTATGCCTTTGGGGCTCGATAGGAGCTCTCATCGATGGTTTCAAGCTATGCAGATAACCACAAGAAGATTTAAATACATCGGGGAGACACAATTAGTGTCTCACCGACATGCAATTCTATAGGAGGAGCTTTTGACCACTCGAAGAATCTGTGTGGAGTATACCCGACCAATTAGAGAGATCTGAAAGCAAGTCGTGGCAGTCTGACCAGGATGAATAACATCAACGGAACGAAAAGCAACATGTATCTTTTCTAAGCTCAGGAGAATTCAAAGCACTTGGCCGAAGAGGTTCAAGGAGGACACAAGGATCATAAATGAATGCGGTAGCTGCAAAAGATCTGAAGGCTTCTCTGGGGAATGACTCGTCACCGACATGGACACGCAGGGTGCATCATTAAATTCATGAAAAGATCTAAAGGCAGATCTTTCTAAGACTGATATTTTGAAAGCCCTAAGGGGTCAAGATCTTTTTTGTATATAAGGCATTTTTGCCTTTTTTGTAAATAGTTCGGATAATACATTAAAAGGAGTTAGTGACTTTTAACAATCCTTTTTTTGAACTAATGTATGTTTTGTAACTCAACTAGAATCTAGAATACAACACAGAGTTTACCTTGGAAGCTAGTGTTCATGTTTGTACTACTCTCATTTTTGTATCTTTCTTTTGATTATGCAAGTCTTTAACTGTGTTTTATAAGTCTACACTCATACCTTAAAGCTGTGAAATTTATCTTTCCTTCCTAAGATGTGTATGTAGATCAAACCAGTTAAGAATGATGCATAAGTCTAAAAGAAGTTGTTTTGAATATGTGAAACGGTTGCAATTAAGTTTCCTAGTGTATTTTCTTCTTGTTTCATTTCATGATTTCTCATCAATTTGGTGTATCACCTTAGTTTAATTTCATTTGTATGCATTATTTCTCCCTTTACTTCACAAAGACTAGTAATTTAGGTGATAACACGAAGGAAGCCGGCCTTCTCCGGAGGTTCATTTCAACTATAGGTGACCCACAGCCTTGAAGTGATTCCATGTTTCTCCAGAAAGCTCAGTTTCATCACTATGCGTAGGGTGCATTTCTAGGAGACAACAATAATCTTGGAAGGGTAGTAATTGGAGTTTATGTGAATGGATAAGTGAAACTAGTTATGGTAGAGATTTTGGTGCCTAGCGCAATGTATAAATTAGGATATGACTTACAACTTAATGTAAGAGTATGACTATAATTTCATTTAAATGCACACCACTTAAATATATTCATAAAATCATGCATTTAAATGAAACTATAGATCTAGTTGTAAGTCATATCCTAAAATACATCGTAGGCACCCAAATTTCTACTATATAACTAGTTTCACTTATCCTTTCACATAACTTCAATTACTACCCTTAGTAATTGGATTTATGTGAATGGATAAGTGAAATTAGTTATAGTAGAAATTTTGGTGCCTAACACAATGTATTTTAGGATATATGACTTACAACTTAATGTAAGAAAGTTTGACTATATAATTTTATTTAAATGCACCACCTAAATATATTTATAAAATCATGCATTTAAATGAAATTATAGAGTTGTTTAAGTCATATCCTAAAATACATTATAGGCACCAATTTTTTACTATAACTAGTTTCACTTATCCATTCACATAAATCCAATTAATAGCCTTCCAAGATTATTTCAATAAAGTATTTGATTGATCATTTATTGTTATTTAATACTCTTTTGTATTTGATTGATCATTTATTGTATTGAATGTACAACATCACCAAGAATGGTATTATACATTCACTTAGTGAGGCATCCAAAAAGGCCTAGATGTGTGTAATGACAAAAGGATAAACAATTTTAAGACCTCAATCATAATAGAATATCTCCTTCTCTAACATGAAGTAGAATTGTAGCACACATAATTATAGTGTAGAAGTTCATTCAAGATTTATGTATTTATATGCTTACTTGTTACTTTTACATGTGAATGTTTCATTAGGATATTTTAGTACCACTTCTTTTATAGGAAATTTTTTATAATCCTACTTTCTCCCTTTCTCCCTCTTTTTCATAGATAGTTGAATGAACTTAAAAAATTTCTTATTAAATTACTTCATGATGTTCAAGCCACTCGTTTCTCATAATTCCTATTTTTTATAATTTCCTATGGAGCATCTTACTAGAAAAATGGTCATTGCATATTTTACTAAATTAGAGAAATAAAATTAGTACATATTTGTTTTTTTTGTTTTAATTAAATTTGCAGATCTTTACATATTTATATAGATATGGCCGATGATCAAGGATCACATCATTTTGCTCAGTCTCAGCAGCAAGCTAAGGCTAGGTCTAATTTATATAATGATAGCATTAGGAGATCAGAGAATGCTTTAAGATGTTTGGACCAAACAATACTTAACTCCCCTAATCTCCCTAATAGAGATAGATTAGTTAACATTCAACAGGAGACCCATTGTATGATTCACATGATTCGATCTTATAATCCTTATGATGAGGTTAGTACATAGGAGTTTTACAAGTCCCTTTCCAGTAGTGTTGTTGGCATAGAGAAAATTGATTCTATTACTAGTAGAGTTTCGACACATAATGTGTACAACATGTTCCCTCATTATATGGGACAAAATAAAGTTAGAGGATATGTTGTTACTAGATGTATAGATGAGCTTGTTGCTCCTTTTATATATCCAAGATGGTTGGCAGCCCATCACAGATGGCCTCATAATGATGAGTTGCCACTTTATTTTTTCAAACAACTATATGTTGAGTTTCATTTAGGGTTAGCAGTGGACTACACATCTATTCCTTCACATGTTGGACAGGGAAAAGGGAGGTTTGCTAACAAACCTCAATTTAGACATGCAGATTTTCCACCACCCATCAACAAGAGGGAATTAGTTGGTCCAAACCTTTTGGTTCTTCAAAAACGTTTGGAACTAGCAGTAGCAAGAGGTGTAGCAACAACACCTACCCGGACTGACCTTTTTGATAGTATTGTCACGATTGCTACTCAGGTCAATTAGATGTCATCTAATCGTGTAGGCAGATACTTATTACATTTGTGGATTAGCCTTCCTCCCACTGAGGCTATATTTGTCAATTATGATCCCTACATTCGAGTAGAGCTACCATCACCATCAGATGTGGCCCAGATGAGTGAAGCCACTATACGTATTGTTGCTTCGGTTTCCATTGCTGATTTACTATCATAATACCAATTTATCAATGATGAGTATGGGATTCCTTCAGATGGTGTAGCAGCTCATATTAGATGGTATTTTGGTAGACAGTCGGGTCAGGCTGAGGACTAAATGTATAGTTCTCAAAGAAGTCAACAACAGAGAGAATACAACCCGCTGGAAAGCAATTCTTTGAGTCATGAAATTGTTTAGCTTGCCATCTAGCACCATGACAATGTTGAATATGTGGATATATGATATTGCAAAATGTATTCGTAAACTCATTGTAAGACAACTCACTCTCTTTGAGAACAATTTTTTTGGTCTCAACTCTTGACTTTGTTGAGTATTTCTCATATTCAAATCTCTTCCACATAACTTGCATTGAATGATCAATATTGTCAATTTGTAAAAGATTCTTCAAATTTCCACATTCATTACATATATTTTTTATACACTACACTTTCAATTCATTTGAATCTTCTAATTTTTCACATAGAAGAGACTTCACAAATTGTGTTGTACTTCCAGGGATGACTATTTTTGGGATTGATTACTGCCATAGCTTTTCTATATGTCTGAAGGTGTAGATCAAATTCAACATGATTTCGACAACAAGTCTCACGTATCTTATTTATACGTACAAAACTTGGTCGTAGTCTCTCAAACATCCTTTGACAAATCTTCACATATGAAAATTCTTGTTTGAATACTTCAAAAAACTCACTTTGAGTTGTATCTATAAAATGTTTCGGATGTGAAATTTTTTTACCATCTGCATCTTTTATTTTTATAGTGTCCCTTCTATTGGAAGAAACACGAGAGTGGTTGGTCCAATATTCAATCACCTATTCCTTTAGATCTTCTGAAATTTTATCTTTTTGGGGATCCCTGCAAATATTTACCCAATTATTCTTAATATTTCCATCCAATCTATTTCTCTTTCTGATATATCTTTGAACAGTTCTCTTAGAAACATTGAGTAATTTAGAAATTGCTTTAACTTTTCTTCTATGCTATAATTTCTTACTAGAAATTACCATCATCAATGCTCTATGTGCATCACTTAAATCAACAGCTCGACTCTTGCTTTCAATAGAATTCAATGCTTCTTGCAGGTTTTCAACTATTGTTTTCTTTAATGATCCTAATGACTTTTTCTTATTATCAACCCCTAATAACTCCAAAACAGGGGTCATTTCTTTCCTCCTAAATAATTGTGCTCTTCCAACTATAGACTTTTCTTCAAAATATTTATCCCATATTCTTTTACAGTGTAATTTTACTATTCTTTTAGATAACATGTCTTCAGATGAAATACTATTAAAAAGGGATTCCTCATCCATCTCTGTAAGATTTTTCATACCAAGGAAAATATTTCTATGACCACCTTCAGTTTGTCCTGGTACCTGTACTCCTTGGTCATCAAGAATTTCCATGGGTTCTTCTTTAGAAGATTTGGTTTCATCCACATTTCTACTCTCTTTTCGATCATACAACCTTGTTCTTGTCTTTTTATTCCCCGTCACAAATTGCTCAGGTTTGAATTCACCTACATAAAAAAATAATGTGCATTCAAACTTTTTGATGTTTGTATTGGATAAAGTGTCCACTAATATCATGGAGGTATGACTATTTTTTACTGTGAAAACAAGATGTAAACCCATCATTATGTATGTGGAAACTGTTGTCTGGAATCTTCTCCTCTGTGAGAGCCTGATTTGATAAAAGTGGATGATCCTAGTTGATGGGATATTTTGGCCTTATCATTCATCATGCTCAACTCTTCTTGATCATTCGAGATATCAATTTCATCCATGGTAGCTTTTGTATCTTCTTCTTTTTCTTTAACTTGAAGTATTGTTGTGGGTTACATTTGACCACCTCTATAAGAAGTTTAGTGAATCTATTATCATTAAGAGCTTCGTTTCTAGTGGATTGGGTTATTTCTTCGTCCTGAATTTCACTTGTTTCACTAGAGTTGCAACACTAATGTGATCTTCCCCAACAAAGTCTTTTCCCCAAGGGTTCCCTTCTTCTTGAAACATTTTTGCTCTTGTTCTAGGGGTCATATATGATTCTTCTAATCTTCAGTCTAAGGTAAGATAATATATGAGACCTAAGACTAAAAAGAAATAAAAGGATGTGATTCTAAGATGGAATATGAAAATGGTATGGTATGATATGGCAAGCTAAGAATGCAAAATCTCAAAGGAAACTCTAGGTCCAAAGTTGGTTATGATGTAAAGGCTTTACTTGTGTTATGATTGATAGACACGAGGACCAATGATCAAGCTAGGGTATGTAGGAGATGATGGACTCCAAAAGGATTTCCCTACTCAAGGATAATGGTAGATTCCCTAGTATATTCCCTAACTTAAGGATGATGAACCTCAAGTGATGTAGGTGATAAATAGCCAATGGTTTGATTTCAAGACCTAGGAAGAGTAGTCTAAGTGCAAGCTAAAGGTTTGTTTGAGCAATAATGGATATGCAAGGGTGGAGGATATGCAAGGACTAGGTGGAATGCAAGGATTGAAAGATCATAACTGAAGGATTGATAGCCCCAAGAAATCTAAGTGATAGGTTCATTTTGGATGTTTTTGTTGTTTGATGTTTTGGGGTTTTGCAAGGTTTAAGGTGTTGCAAATTACTAGGTGTGATGTTTGTTTGAGGTCTATTTTTGAACACACATGCAAGACATAGTAGACAAAATGTTTGATTTTAACAATACAAGCACAAATCCTAAGGTTGGCAAGGACTATATTCATTGGATTCCACGTAGGTTTCCCCAACCGCACTTATTCTTAGTGGGTGACTTAGAAGTTTGGCCACATTGGCTCCCCTCCATGGCACTCACTTCTTGGGTCAACCAAGCTTCGAGCCCTCATGAATCTCCCATGACAAACTCTTCACCTCTACTAAGAACTGCGAGAATGTGGATGCCTTGGCAACGACCATTGTTGCACCAGCAAATAGAAAAGGGTGTTGGCAACTACAACAAGAGGTTTCTAGTAAGGGCATCCATTTGAGTGGTTATACATGCGGCAAGATTAGCTCCGATAAAGAGGAATCCCAGCCTGTAGAGGTTACACTCTACAGGGTTTAAGGGGATTCACTTGTTGGCATAACACATCTACACTCGTGGTACTTGAACTTTCCTCAAGCACCCATTTTATATACCGGCTAGAAGTAGCTTGGCTTTAGTCTGTTACCGGTTGGGTCGTTCCCTTGGGGTGAGTACTTTTTCCCACCAAGGAAGGCCCTCTAAAGTATTAAACACATACAAAGACGATGGGTCTAGTTTCTGATCACCAAGTTTGTACAAGGTGAGAGCATACTCCCTACCATCTCAAGCATAACAAACAGTGTTCATTCATCCCCTAGTTAAATCTGTGTGGCAAAAGACAATTGTTCATTTTAAAGCACCAATTGAAATGTGTTCTAAACTAAAAGACAATCGGTTTCAAAATCAAGTCTTCGATGAACATACTGCAAAACCACAGATTAGTAGTTTTTCAATATTAGTCTTCGACAGTCGACAACTACACCACTTGTTAGTCCAAGTGTTAGCTCAAAATATTCATAGTAAAACACAATGAAAATATAAGCATGAACATAGAATAATCTAGCAATGAACATATAAGCATCAAAACAAAAAATAAATTAAAGAAAATTACCAAATCTTTTGTTTTAGATGCTTGATTTTCCTATTCAACTAGATAGCCTGTGACAAATGCAAATGATTAGAAAAGTATCAATTGTTCAGTATTAAATGCTTGAAGTGATTTAAGAGCAAAAAGTAAATCATAAAAGTTTTTTTTTTAAAATAAGAAATAGTTACTTCATTAAAAAGTGGAGAAAAAATGGAAAAAACCTAAAAAATACACTAATAAAAGCTTATTTAAATAGTTATTTCAATAAAAACTGGACAAAAAATGGGAAAAATCTAAAAAACAAATTCAAAAAATCAGAAACTTCGGCCATTTTATGTTTCAATAGAAATTGAATGAAAATGGAAAGAAATTTAATGAAAATGGAAAAATAAAAAAAAAACAAATTCGAATAAATCACAATTTTGGTCGAATATGATCCAATCGAATCGTATTCGACCGAATACTATTTGGCCAGATAGGATTCAACCAAATCCTATTCGGCCAAATCTATCCACATGGCAAGTGACATGGCAGCAAAGTCACCATTTTCTCAAATTTCCAAAAAAAATCAATCAACTTCTACTGAATATTTCTTCAATCAAAATTATTTAAATAAATAAATAAAAGTACCCTTTTGTAGAGCTCACAATGTTGAATCCAAAATATATATAGATTTATATTTTGATTAATTTTAGTAAATAAATATTTTAAAATATTGCAAGTAAGTTGTTCAAAGTCAAAAAGAGGCTTAGTTGAAATTAAATAAAAAATAGTAAATCATCATAAAACAAATTGAAAAATATATGATGCCCTAGAGGAGAGAATCCTCTTCAAAAGGGTTTTTTTTTTTTTGAAAATGAAAAATAATAATAATAATAATAGTTGACGTCAACTGAAAACTATCAAATTCGGATTAGTTTGACTTTAAAATGTTATTACATGAGAAAAATATATATCAAAATTTCTTTTTTTCTCCATGCCCCAGATATTGAAGTTAGCTAGCTATCTAGGAAAAAAAATAAGAGAAAATGATTTTTTTTTTATTTGTTTCTTGACGTCAACTGAACGTCACTTTTTCTTGAAATTTTCAGCATAATGAAATCTGCTTTCAAATTGATAAAAATATATCCAAAAAAATAAATTAAAACATTACAAGAATAAACTTCAACAAAAGTTCTACATTTTATTAGTTTACATCATTTTGAAATTCAAAACATAAATACCACTTTTATGTGGTTGAAGCTGAGAACTTTTTCTCATGTTGGATGGTTCCTTTATAAAGTGTGACACTGGTTTGTACTTTTACCCTCTAAATACTTACTCTTCACAATGCAAATAAAATTTTGTAATTTTGAGTTGAATTATATATTCTCCTTATCCATTCTTGATCCTAAGATATCATAGATTTAGAATCTTGACACAAACTACTCATTCTTTAATCACATAACTAAGCATGATTAATTATTACATTTACTTTTTCATATATTAACATTTATTGTTTCAAAATAAAGGATAAGTGCACATAATGGGGGACAAAAAAGTAGTCATTTAAGTGTAATTTTGAAGATAAAATTTGCATGCTTTGTTAAACATGAATGAACCATAATGACTTGACATTCACCAAGCCATAATGCCTGCTTGTTATAATAAAGTTTAAGTTTTTAAAAATATTTTAAATAATGTGTGGAAATTATTCACACTATAATTTAAAGTTGTAAGAACCCTACCCATGAAGGTTAGATTTCAAAGCCTAAGAGTTGATTCTCCATTTTAACTTCCAAATTTGCATTTTCAACATAAAATAACATATTCAAATTTCTTTGCAGCCTATCATGGTTTGAAGTTAGCTCAAACTAGAGGTTATGATAAGGTGTGGTTTGAGGGTGATTCCCTCAACATCATTAATAATCTTAGGAAGTTGTCTCATCCTTCATGGACGATGGAGGCTCTCATTAATGATGCCTTAAATGTTTTGGACTCCTTCGATGAATATTACATCTCACATGTTTATAGAGAGGGGAATAAGCTGGCTGATTTTTTCGCCAATTATGGGGTGGATGATTCTTTGGAATGGGGAGAACACGACCTTCTTCCCTAGAAATATCACTCAATAATTCATTATGAATCTCAAAGGTGTTGAGAGGAGTGGTCTTTTAATGATGGTGTGTTGTCACATGCTCTTGACGTGGCAACTTTTTATGAGGTGTAATTCACTTTGAGGAAAGGCCAGGTGGCATTCTGATGGTGTGGTGAGGTGGCATTCTAATGGTGTGGTGGCTCAAATGACTAGGATTTCTTTTCTCATTATTCCTCTTTTCCATCTTGTCCAATCCACACAGATTTTGGGTATTCAGAGAGCCTTCGTTTTCTTGAGCTTTCCTTTTTTTCTTTGCAAGTTCTCTAAGTGGGTAAAAGCACAATAGTGTGTCACACTTTTGGCCAAATAACTGGTTCCAAGCGAACTATTTTCGGTCGAATGATATTTAGCCAAGTGGATTTCAGCCGAAACCATGTGACGTCGACATGGCAGGTAGCTTTTCGGCCAAAGAGGTTTTGGCTGAAAGTTACTCGACCGAATACGACTGGCCAAAAACATGGAAAAAGTGAGTGTATTTGGTATTTAAGCTTGGAAATATCAAGACATTTCCGGCCGAGTATGTTTCGGTCCAAACAGGCTCGACCGAAACATACTCGACCGAGCATGTCTAGTTGGCATCCTACTTGGCAGCCAACTCACCTTTTTTCATAATTTTCTTAAACATTCAACTTTGGCAGAGTATTTCTCTAGTCAGAATGTTGTTTCTGCAAAAAACAAAAATACCCTTTTGTAGAGCTCATAGTGTAGAATCCAAATATATAAATTTTATAATATTTTGATTAGTTTTAATATATTTTATTTGTAAAATAATGCAAGTAGGTTTTAAAAATCAAAAAAGAGGCTGATTAGAAATAAGAAAAAAGATGGTAAAACTTATAAAAAAAAAATTAAATCTTATATGGGGCACAAGAGGAGAGAGTCTTCTTGAAAAGGGTATATTTTATTTTTTGAAAATGATTAAAAAAATTGAAAATAGTTGTTGGGTCGTGAAAACTGTCAAAATCTTAACATGTTTGACTTTAAAATGTTATTACGAGAAAAATATACATCAAAATTTGATTTTTTTTCCATGCACAAGATATTGAAGTTACCTATTTGGAGAAAAAAAAATAGGGAGAAATGAAATTTTCTTCAATTTGTTTCTTGGCAGCCCGTGAAGTCACTATTTTCTGAAATTTTCAGCATTCCAAAATTTGTCCTTAAATTGATAAAAACATAATGAAAATAATTTATTTTTATTTTTTTTAAATTACAGGAATAAACTACATTAAAAGTTCTACATTTTATTAGTTTACACCATTTTGAAATTCAAAACATAAAGACCACTTTTATGTGGTTGAAGTTCAAATTTTTTTTTACTGTTGGTCGATTCCTTTATAAAGTGTGACACAGGTTTGTGCTTTACCCAAAAATCTTCGGCTCCTCTGCAAGTTCTTCCTTTTGTTGGGGTGCTTGCTTGCTGCAACTATGGGGGGTAGCCGAAATAGAACTGAGCCCAAATCTTGTGACACTGTGAAGGCTAACAAGAAGGTTTGGGAATTGTTGGAGGCTGGGGGAGTGACCTCATATATGAAAAGTTGCATGGGTTTGATGTGAATACTTCGCAAGAATTTATTGAGGGTTGGCATAATTGTGTGCTGAAAATTGGGGGAAAGGAGTTTAATATCATTGAGGATCTCATTGCTGAAATCACAAGCTTATCGACTGATGGGAAAAAAATCTATAGAGATAAGAATGAGTTTGATCCGGAAATGGATGCTTTCTTCAAAGATGATGAGGGGAGGAAGTTGGAAAGGGAAAAATGCAGTGACATTGTTGTTCTTCACTCAAGGCAATTTGGAGAGATGTTTCTAAGGATATCATGAGCTATTTTACCCTCGATGGTACTTTTCTGTTATTTTTGGGCATCATTTTGTTTTGCTTAACCATTTTAGGCATAAGAAGAAGGTGTCGTTCCCTTTCTATTTACTAGTCTCTTTGGAAAATAGTATAAGGGATCATAGACATATTCCCAAAAACCCTATCCTCCATGAAGGTTTAATTTTGCTGATTTTTTAGTATGTTAAGGCATTTACTCTCCCTGTTCAACCAAATATTGCCAATGTTGGGAAAAAAGAGAAGAATCTTGAGTATGTGATGGGGTCGAAAGATGATTCTGAGGATGAAGATTATTCCCCTCGGTCTGATGTATCTTTGGAGGGTGATTTGGAATCTCTTGCCATCTCTGAAGGTAAGAAAAGAAAAAAGAATCAATCCCCTGTTTCCTCTAGGGGTGATGAGTATGTTACTAGTGATGAGGAAGAGATTGTGCGGTCCTACCAGAAGTCTAAACTTGTGAAGGGGTCAAGTGGAAAAAAGCTGAAGGCTAAAGGTAAGAAAAGAAAAAAGAATCAAACCCTGGTCTCCTCTAGGGCTGATGAGTATGAAATGGGAGATGAGGCTGAGGTGGGTCGATCCTTTCAGAAATCTAAACTTGTGAAGGGGTCAGGGGGAAAAAAGATGAAGGGGACTGCTTTGGATAATTTGAGCAAGGAGGATCAACATGACAAGGGTCAGCTGGGGGTCTCCCATGTTTCCAATGTGTAGATTAAAGAGGGGTCGAAGAGGAGAAAGTCTCTTGTGAATTTGGGAAGGGTTGAGCCGCAAGATCATGTTGATAATTTTTTGGATGCTGAGAACTAGTTGTTGGAGCAAAACTTGGACAAAGGTGTTGTGGTCTCTGCTCATAAAGGGGAGGAAACCATGAAGAATGCTTCTACTAGCAGTGACTCCTAAGAAAATTATGTTGTGGAAAAGGATGGTTTTAACTTTAGGAGGGAGATTATGCCTAGTTATCTTGGTTTGGTGAAAGAGAGCTCTCTTTCCTTGTTCAAGTTTTTAAATGGATTTTCCATGAGATGAACTCCACTAATGTGTGGGTTAGAGCTATGAGTAATAACGCTGAAGAGCCCTCTTCTTCTAAGGGGCCTAATATGCAGGCTCAAGTCAACAAGGTGTAACTCAAGGTCAATTAGTTATTTAACACTCTCAAAATGGTGGCTGATGAAACGCTCAATATGAAGAATTCCTACGAACAAAAGCTTGTTTCCCTTGACAGTTAATTGGAGAAGGTTTTGGAGGTCAGTAAACATGCTATGTGCAATGAGGCCGAGGGTTTGTGTTTGATGAATAAGAAGGCTAGGAAGTGGTTGGGGGACAGTTCTGGTATGAAAGACATGGTGGTTGATGGTGGTGTGCAACAAAAGATGACTAGTGACACGAGTCCTTCTACTAGAACCTATAGCAAGACCAAACTTAATGCAAAGGCTGGTATTCTTGTTGATGAAGTGGTGGAAGTCATGAATGTCCATCAAAGAATAATTGATAGTGATCTTGAAGCGGCGAACATTCTTAAAAATCTCTAGTTTGTTTATGTCTTTTGTGCCTTTTTTTGGTTGTTTGTGTGCTGGTTTTTGGCCGCTTATTATGTTTTTGATTATATGATGAAGCAGCGATTTATCTTGTAAAGAATTTTGAGGCCCCTTCAAAAATTGTTTTTCCTGTAATCAAAAACATATTCAAATTTCATTTTTATCAACTTTATGTATGTTACAAAAAATATAATAATAATGTAACATAATCTAAATTGATATATTAATAATAATAAAATATAATAGTAAATACATACAAATTAAAATATCAATATATAAATATTATTATATAATAAAAATATAATACGGATAATCATAAAAATAATAATAATATAATATATAAACAAAAACATTTTCCAATTGACCTCCTGTACTACACAAATATATGCAAAAAAATCAATTTATTTCCTAATTGACTTTCCACAGCTCTTTGGTGTACCCATTGCACACCAAGGTGTGATTGCTAGTTATTTTAGATCTACAAGTAATGTAGTTGTGTGGGTTGGATCCAACCATTGGTTGTAGTGGGATGAGTCAAATTTGGACTATCTATAACCATAAATATTCTCAATATTGATGCAGATTAAGTTAATTGGCCTTGTCTATGGTCATTTGTGCATTGGTGTGTTACATTGGGATGAGAGGATAGATGAGTAGATTACTTGGATAGTCACTTATTAGTACATGTGGAATGTATTTTATCACAATGTCATAGATAATATTTGTAACATGTGTAGACACCTAAAATATTCTTCCTAATCATTGACCTTGATTATCATCATATCATTCCCTAAATCATCAATTATATCTATTAATTAACCATTTATTAATCATCATATTAATTGTCTATTAAATATCGTTTATCACATCACATATTTTCATTTATTAAATAATAATTATTTCACATTTAATCTCATTATCTATCTAATTAAATATTATTTGATTATTTGATTAAATATGAGTTAATGTCCATTTTTCAAATCGTAATTTATATTTTCAATTCATCAATCAACTCTTTCTTCCATCACTAGTTAACTCAATCTTCATTTAGCATCTCAATTTTTAGTCCTTAGTTAATTTCACTTCATTTTAGAATCTTCATCTTCATCTATCAGTCAATTCATTCTTCAAAAGGAAACTTATTCCTCACAATTATCCATCATTTTAATTAGATAATTCAATATTATCTCGTCATCACTTCGAAATGGCAATTTTCCATTGATCAATTGAGTTGACTCCACAATCTATTCAATTAATTGAAGTTTTTATTCTCATCCTCATCTTCCATTTGATTTTTCCTTGAAAGGTCTATAAATATAGTCTTTTCTTCATCATTTTGATATCTCACATCTTATGCAAATCAACTCCATCAAAATATGTCATCAGTCAAAACCAATCAAACATTAATCAATCTATTATTATGCTACTAAGATTTAGCATCCACATCCAAAGGTGAAGCAACATCATTTATTTTGAGGTTTGCAGTGGGATCGGTAAATTAGGAGTTTAATTTGATTATATTTATTTTTTCAAGTTATTTTAATTTCTAGATTTTCCAATTTTAATGCATACATTTTGGTGAACCTGTTCAATGAACACTAACATTTTTTGACTAACTTTATTGTTGTGAGTTTCTCACAAGATGCAAGTACTTTCAAGATGTTTTGAAAATCAACCTTTTAAGGAAATTCTTGAGGATAAACAAACATCACGGTTGCATCCAGAAGGGCCTAGAAATGAATTTTTATATATAATAGTCCATATTTTGATGCAAGATAGCATTTTAAACTAAAAAAACACATTTTTGGGCACTTCCTTTGTTAATCTGTAAATTTGTATGAATTTGTACTTTTGGACTCGTACATTTTAAAATTATGTTGATAATTTTATTTTTTTATTTTTATTAGAAATTTAATTGATAGAGATTTAATCACTTGGCCAAATTGCTTGCTCTTCCTCTTTGTAATTTTCAAAAATAGCAACTTGCAATAAAACAAGCATAACTTTCAAACCACTAATCAAATTTTCAACTTTTTTCAAGCATTGGAAAAATGGTTCTAAGGTGGATGTTGTGAATCACATTGTTTCTTCAAATTAGAACCCAAAAATCAGATATAATCAATCAAAGTGAGTGTTTTAATTTCAAACTTCAAATAAGCACACAGACAAACTTGCTTTTTAATTAATTTTTTTAGTATTTAATAAGAAGACTAATGGTGCAATTAATTTTTCAATTTGAAAAAATATTTTGTATATTTTAACTAACTATTATTTGCAGTAGTTTTTCACTGTGAAAGACCAAAACACGTAAATAATCTTTTTTGCAAGCTAAAGTGTTGAAACATAAAAAAAAATGGTGTTGTAGGATGACCATTTGAAGACAAGTTTTATTGACATTTTTCCTTTTTATTTTGTCTTTTTGTGTGCCTTTTCAAATCATTGATTTGTGAGATTAAAAAGAACTTCACATTTCATTTGGTTAATAAATAATTTGTGGCATCTAATCAAGAAAGAGTGTGTGTGTGTGTGTGCTCTTTTCTTGCACGCTTTGCATGATCTTGAGAATCAAAAACACCACTTTTCCTTTTATTTTAAGGGGCCTATCAAGGGATTTCATCACCCAAGAGGAAGACCTCAACTCTAGTATTTTGGTGGAGTATAAATAGCGGGGTGTGAATTGAAAGACGCACCTCTTGGAAGTTGTGAGTTTTTCATTTGGGCTAAACCCCCAAGAACTTTATACCTTGGGGAACTAAAGGAGAAGGGTGGGTTACCCTCTTATCACAATTGTTTGACTTTCTTGCACTTTCAAATTCACGAATTATACCTCATGTGCCCTTGTGGCATATAGAGGATTCGGTCATTGCTCAATGTAGTACAGGTATAGTATCATGTGTGAAGTTACTCACCATGTACCTCCTTGAGTAGAAACTATTTGGGCATGGTCTTGAGAGCCTCCAAAGAAAGGGAAAAGGTGAGACCTTGTGCCAATGTAACACTACCTATCAACTCTTGATAGATAGATTCCTTACACTATCGAGGTATTTTATTGTGTAGGCCTACACTAAGTTAACACTCCTACTTGACTAATTCTAGGCATGTTCATGTGTTTTACATGTTTGTTTTTTGTTAGAATAAACCTCCCCATCTGGAACCCAACAAGGACATTATCCTTTTTAAGCCTTAGATATTTTAATCTTTTGTCCTTTTATTAGTATGGTTTCTCAAATTGCTAATACAAAGCATGCATTCTCAAGTTTATAAGATGGAATGGTCATCCTTCTATTCCCCAAAAATTAAAAAAGGTCAGTCCACTTAACTTCACTAAGGAGGAAAAGGGTAAGAAATTTAATCACTCTTGTGAGTAAAATTTTGAATCTAAAGGATACAATAATAGCATAGATTCACTTGGCATTATGTCTTTCCAGCAATTTCTTCATTAGGAAAAGTTCTCTAAGCATGGGAAAATAAGTAAGAATACCACTTGCAATAAAGGATGCATGGATCCTTTTACTCAAATACAAAATTGGTTATGCACCAGGAGTGGGATCCTGGTAGCCAAGGCAATCCCGCAACTCATCTAGGTAGAGGATGCAACACAATGATGTCATACTAGTTGTTGACGAAAGCAATTGAATATATAGTTGTTGCCTAATATAGTATGTAATGGGAAAATAGAAGATCATTGCAATAGATGATCTCATTGAGTTTGAACATGCCAATTTTCCTTGTCCTCATGGAGATCTAATTCAATTGAAGAGAATGCATACATGTCTACCAGTACAAGTGTGCCCAAATGGTAGTTGAAAGGCAAACATAATGTAAGAAGTGGTTTTAAAGTTTGCAATGAATTTCATATCATTGTTCCTAACAGATCTGGCATACCTTACACTTGTATAAACTTGTCAATCAATGTCACCATGGATGAACATAAGTTGTGTTATGCATTTGATGCAATGAGAACTCAAATAATTATGGGTGTAGCATGGTTGTATCCTAGTAGCGAGTGTCTACAAATTCATAAAAATAGGGAGCTAAAGTTTACAATTAAAGGAAAAGTGATGTGGACAGCAAGAAGTATGATGATGGAGAATATGCACACTAACTCAATTAACAAATCATTATCAAATAGAAAACTCCAGCAAGCTATAGAATTAGTTGTTAGTCAAACCTTTGATCCTAGGGTATTAGTAGTTCATATTCCCATGGGAGGGAGTCAAAGGTTGATGATTCAAAGCTATATTTGGATGAATAACTCAAGTGAAGCACATGAGGAATCAATAGCATTAGAATTACATCAGCTCGACCAAGAGTGAAACAAGGATTATCATCTTGCCAATATTGCACAAAGGGCTACAAAGCTACACAAATTGAAAGAGCAACTGCTAGTAACAATTGAGAAAGAGGTGCAAGTTCTAATTAAGCTAGACAAAACAAAAAGGCTCACTGAAGAGCTAATTCTAAGTTGTAGGAAGTGAATGATATTGGGAATAAACATATAGTTACTCTTACAAATCTGTAGGTAGTGAAGAATACCTTAGAATGGATGGAATCAAAATACCTACAGCTTATTAAAGACTAACATATGGTCACCACAATTGTAGAGACAACCCAAACTGCATCTAAGAAAAAAGAGCAAAGGATTGATGAACTCGGCTTTGAGCTTAAAGCAACCAAAGATACATTAGAAAATATCCAAGTAGTACTCTTAGAGACAAAAGAATAGCTTGAGGTGGCAACAAGTGCCAAGAAGCAAGAAAAGGAAGCAAGGGCTAAGGAAATTGGACAAATAGTCAAA